>PVJD01001226.1:0-62003 GCA_004026545.1 Mormoops blainvillei
TTCTCTTTCTGAAAAATCACCTGATTTCTCAAGTGGCAAGAAAGCAGCTCTGGATGGATTATTCAGCTCTGCCTCCCACAGGAAATGGCAGAAGGCCCCCAATTTTAATGAAAACCTCAGCCCTTTATCTCCAAACCCCTTCTGAGAATGTGTTTTCTCCTATTCTCCACCCAGATGGAGAGTAAACATAAAAATCGTGAGAGTGAGTCTGCCATCAGTCCTTACGACGGACGGCTCAGCAAGGCGTTTCGCAAGAGAGAAAATCTGAAGTGTTTCTGAAGCGGCTCTCTTCATCCCAGGCCGGGGCAGGCGGGAGGACTGCACCTGTGGGTGAAAGTCTTCCTTCCCCAGAAGGCTGACACCCAGGGGATTGATGTTCAGAGCCCATGGCTCCCTGAATGCCCCCGCCCAGTATAACTGGGCACTAAACTGGTTAACGTTTGTTTAAAGACGAACAGCTTCAGGCAATGGACAGCCTGCACACCTCCAATTTAGCAGTTTGGGGAGACAGGATTATAGCTACAAAGCACCTACGGTTTGCACAAAGGAGCCAAAATTCCAACCCTGGGACAAAGCATGCTTCCAACCTGCTGGCACTTGAGCCTCTGTCTAGAAGACATTTACATAACAAGTTTAGCAGGACAACTGGCATGGAATGAGCCCTCTGTGAATATGAGCTGTGACAGTCACCATCATCATTATTATTATTATTATTAGGAGGGAAACTGTGACTGGGCCTGTCTTAGTCATGGAAGCAACAGGAAAGGGGAAAGAAAATGGACTCAAGTGTTGTTGTAACAAAACTCAGGAACTCGGATCTGAATGAGGGGGGAAAAGCATATCACACAGAATAAAAAAGACATTTTATGATGGGGATGTAAAGTACAGCACAGGAAATACAGTCAGTAATATTGTGTAACTCTGTATGGTGCCAGGTGGGTCCTGGAAATATCAGGGGGAGCACTTTGTAAAGCTTATGATTGTCTAACCCCTATGCTATACACCTGAAACTAAGCTAAAATAACATTAAATGGAAACTATAATTGAAAAAAATGTTTTTTAATTTTTTTAAAAGACATTTTAATGCTTATCATCACCATCACTTTTCTCCTTCACCATCGTGGCCAGTGCAGCCTATCACTTTTGGAAAGTGAAGGGTGAGAATCAGTGGGAGGTGGGGGGAAGGGTTCACAGCCCGGCCAGGTTTGGGCATTATGATATAGATCACTCCCTCCCACCCTGCCATTTGATAGATTCACTCTGCAGTCTCCCAGTCCAATCATAAGCCTAATATTTACCCAGTGAAAGCAGTATTTGTGTGCGTTGCCACTAAAATCCAATAAGTATGGAGACAGAAAAGAGGCTGCCTGCTTGCGAGGCATGAGAGCAAACACAGCAAGCTCCTTAATATGCCACTGAGCTAATCAATACCCTCTCCCATTTCCACTCAGGGGCCCTGGGCCAGCGAAGACTTAATAATTCTTTTCCATCATTACGTCCCTCAGAAAAGTCTAAAAAGAAAGGGTTGCTCTTTCTCAGTTTGTTCTGTGCAAACACAGATTACTTCCTGGGGTCCCCGCAGCTCCCTTCCCAGGCTGTGGCACCCACAGACAGTAGCACCCACAGACAGTAGCACCCACAGACAGTCTGCACTGGGTCTTTTGGAGGTGATCTCAGAAACAGGACACTGTCCTACTGACATAAATCACTTTACTCATTACCTTCAGCTGCCTTGTCTCCTGCCCCCCATCCTCTCTGCCAGGGTCATTTTTTGGACAGACCTCCTGTTGGACATTCTTTTTCTTTGTTTAGAATTCAAAATATAAACACCAAGCTCTGTGGGAGGTCGGCAAGAAGGAAGGGGAGGCTGTGGGCTGCTGGACACCACGACCAGCCCCTTGCACCCAACTCACTTCTCTGCCAAGATCACACAGGCTTCCAGGTAAGCCCTCGTGCCCACCACAGATACATGAGGCCCACCATGGATAGCTCCAAGACTGTTCTGCTTGTTCTTTTTTTTTAGGGAATTTAAACTAACAGTAAAATGGAAAAATTACAGAAGCCCTCAATTCCTTGCACAGAAGTTGGCTCAAATAACTAGTTAAAATTAGCTAAAGAATTAGGTTTGTTAAGAGAAACACAAAGCCCTACTGCAGTGACTTAAACACATAAAGGGTTTATTTGTCTCGTTCAACAGAAAGGCTGGGAGTCAACAATCCAGCTGGTACAGTGGCCCGAACACTGTCAGGAGGAAGGTTGGGGACTCCTTCTGGCTCCCTGCTGTCAACCTAAATGATGGGTGCTGCATCCCCAGGGGCTGCCATGCCATTCCAGGAAAGAGAAGGGGTGAGGAGAAGATGAGAATGGGAGCTGTGCCAGAAGACTTCTGCCGACCCTATCACATGGGTCTGTCTAGCTGCAAGGGAGGCTGCCATACAGAGGGTTTATAGCTGGGCACATCATTAGATCAAACAACATTGGGGTTCTGTTAAAAAGGAAGAAAAGGGAAGCAGATATTCCGCAGAGTATCAGCTCAGCTGCTGTAAAAATGACAGTAAGTTAGCAATGGCTAATGTATGGTAACAGACTGTTTCTTAGGATAATGTTGTCAGCTGGTCCAGGGCAGACACAGTGAATAGGGCAGGTGTCAGCAAGGACTCAGGCTTTGAGGGAATGAGCAGGAAAATGGCAAACATCTTCATATTGTTGAGAAAGTTAACTTGTTTTTTAATGATCTGACTTGTTATTTTAACCTCTTAGGTCCCCTGAAAGGATCTCAAGAAACCTCCATGAGTCCCCAGACCGTACTCTGAGGACTCCCACTTTAGGGTCACGCCACCTAAATAAATGAACAACGGGTCCTGGACATCACAAATAATTACTTGGTCTCCAGGTCTAGCACTCACCTTTCATCCCAATTTTCCACTTAGAAATTTTTTAAAAGGTAGTAACTGACATGTTAGAGGAAGTGTGAGCCGCCCCCGCCCCCTGCCCCACCACTGAGAAAACCACACTGCAGGGAGAAAATCTTAATTTGCAGAAAGGCAGCAGAATTTTTCTGTTAGGTCTCTGGATTACTACTGGCCTTTCAACAACGTGGCGCAGGTCCACTTACATGCAGACTTTTTTCAATAAATGCTATAAATGTATTTTGGCTTCCTTATGATTTTCTTAATAACATTTTCTTTTCTCTAGCATACCTTTCTATACGAATACAGTATATAATAACATACAAAATATGTGTGAATTGTTTGTGTTATCAGTAAGGCTTCTAGTCAATTGTAGGCTATTAGTAACTAGGTTTTTGGGGAGTCAAAAGTTATACATGGATTTTTGACTGCAGGGGTGGGGGCAGGCAGGACTCTAACCCTCATGTTATTCAAGGGTCAACTGTATACATTTCAACTCTTGGGCCAGGAGTGGTAGGCAGAATGTTTTAAATGACCTCCCAAGGCATCTTGTCCCAATCCTTAGTACCTGTGACTATAACAACTATCAGTCCCAGGACTGTGGCAGGTGGTACAGCACAGTTGACCTTTGGAAGGGAGAGGACCTGTGTGGCTGGATCTGGTCACATGATCCCTCAAAAGCATAATGCTGTCTGTGGTGACATCAGAAGCTTCAAAAATGAGAGAGTAGTTAATGTACCTTTACTGGTCTGAAGCGATGGTAGGCCATTTGAGAAAGAACCAGGGTGGCCTCAGGAGCTCAGAGAGGCCCCCAGCTAACAGCCAGGAGGGATGGAGACCTCATTCCCACAATCCTGCTGAACTCTGCCAGCAAGCATGAGCTTAGAAGAGCCAGCCAAGCTCCCAGTGAGAAAGTTGCCAGTTGACATCTTGAGTTCAGCCTCCAGGGCCCAGCAGAGAACCCCACGTCTGCCCAGACCTCTAACCTGCAAATCTCGGAGATAATAAATGGGTGCTGTTTAAAGCCACTAAGTTTGTGCTAATTTGCCATGCAGCAAGAGAAAGCTAGTACATCAGGGCAGGGGAAGCAGGGTGGCCCAGTGGCCTAGTCCGTGCAGGGTGAGGTCTGCTTTGTAGATGGCTGAGGCAGGAAGAGATGTCCCCTTACCCGAATGATAAGACAGTACAAGACTTAGATTAACCACCTGCAAAAGCATCAGAGAATATGAAGGAGCAAAGAGTAGTTTCCCACAACACCGAGAGAAAGGGGCTCGGGAAGGTACATAAAAAATAACCTCAGGGTGTTTGCACCTTATATAATCCATGCAAACTAAACAGCTGACACAGAAACACCCACGCAGCAACACTGAGTTGGGGGAAATGAGAGTCACATTGGTGGCAATTTCCAAAGGGCAACAGCTCCCCAGGTGCATGAGTGCCTTCATTCAACAACTCAATGAAGCAGGTGAGCCAGCCTAGAAAATACCGTCAACCTGACAGTGGCCTTGGACGGTCAATGTGCCCAGGAAATCAACACTATTAGCATCGGTTCCCAGGAGCCTCTCTCACCAGTGAAGCTGTGGAAATGACAGCCAGCAGTGAGTCAGTGGACCACCAGAGAAAAGATAACAAAGGAACAGTCCCCGGGATTCTCCATCATCTTTGGCTTTCTAGCTGGGATGGCTGTCAGGAGGTTTAGGGGCCATGTTCCAGCCTGCAGCCATGGCTGCGATACAGGGTCAGAGAACATGGCTGACCCTCAGTTCCTGGGGCTCGGCCCCATCTGGACACCATAGAAATAGCCCTGATCATACCTGCCTGCCCGTGGGGTTCCTCCCTCCCTCCCTTTTCCCTTTCCTCCCTCCCTCTCATCATCAGATATTCACTGAATATTTACCAATGTCAGTCCCCATGCTAGGTACTGGCGACCTGGCTGAGAACATGCCAGACAGGTCCCTGACTTCAAGGAGTCCACCTTCTGGTGGGCACGACAGACAGTGAGGAAGTATAAGCACAAACATACAAGGAAACAAACTGGATAAAGAATGGTGATGCCAAGTTCTAGAAAGGACCGAAACTGGGAGAGCCAGGCACCAGGCAGGGGAGTCAGGGAAGGGCACAGAGCTGGAGGCCTGGAACTGGGACAGGGTTCAGCCAGAGCTCAAGCTGCGGAATGCGGGTGGCAGAGCTGGAAAGGTGTCAAGGGAAGAGCGCATGCCATCAATGGCACAGGGGACATATGCAGGAGCCCAAGCTGCGGGGAGACGTTTGTCCACACACTAAGTACAAAGGGAAGCTGTCAGAAGGTTCTAAGCAGGGGGCGGTGTGCTGTGATTTATGCGTGTTAAAGAGCCTTCTGGTTGCTCTGCAGAGAACAGGTTGACGGCAGTGGGCTGCGGAAGCCAGAAGACCCGTCAGGAGGCACCTACAGAGGGAATTCCAGGAAGGAGCGGAGGGACCGTGGATTAGGGTGTCAGCAGTAGGGATGGAATGGAGGGAATAGATTCAAAAGGGAAAAGAGCCAGTCACACTTGTTTGTGAGTATGAGATGAATGACAGATGGCCTTTATTCTCATCAAATGCTCATTGTATGCAGACTCAGGATAAGGTCCTGCCCTTGGCCCTGGAATAATAAGACATATGAGCCTTGGTTCTTGCCTTCAGAGAGGTGACCATCAAGCCAGAAACATAACAAATAAAGATAAATCAAGAGGCACTCACTTGAAGACAATAAATGACACTGATGACTCATGCTACACAAGAGTTTGAGAGGAGAGGAGTGTGAGCTCTAAGAGCACTTCTGATCAGGAAAAACTTCATCCATCCTCACCTGACCCTTGAGAAGCAGCAAGGGGACAAGGGACCGCTCTAGGGAAGCAAACTGCAAAGGTGTGGAAACATCTGATGCTATAAATCCTTCTGGAACCATCTGCTTCCTCCCTGTTCAGTTGACTGCAAAGTGGCCATTCAACAGGGTTCACCCTCTACCCCATCTTCAACATTAGACCAAACAAATCGTATCTAATGCAGGTGGCATGCCAGGATACTGAGGCCTCAGCCCAGTCAGTTGGCAGAGTCTCAAACCAGTGTTGCTGCATAGCAGCCCACTCACGTCCTGTGACCTGCTCCCCGGCACCTGGATCTACTGGTTTGCTCACCAGCTCTCCAGCTGGGACAGCAGCTCTTCTTTATCCCCAGTCAGCCTCCTCTGTTGACCATGACATCCTATTTGCATCCATAACCTCCAATAAAAGCAGTATGAGGATGCTGGCTGGGCATCCTGCATCTCCTGGAAGAACCCACCAGAGCCGGTCCCGGCTTCCACTTGAGTCCAAGCATCTCTACTGCATATACTCCCAGGGCCGCCTCCCCAGAACTCCTGGGCTCCGAACTTTTCCAGGTATAGACACGGGCCTAAGCTGGCTAAAATTCCTCATGTCTCTGTAGACACTATGGTTCAGATAGCTGGACACCTTTTTGGAGAGTCTTGCTTAAAGCCAAGTATACTCCTACCCTCACCACCTACCCTACTACATCCGGATTTCCTCCTGGGTCACCACAAACCCATGCCTCTAAAGTTCCAGAAAAACATACAGCTCGCTTGAGGTATAGAGAAGGTGAGCAGTCACACTGCTCCTGAAAGATCCTGATTAAATCCTCTAAAGATGTCTCAGTCTAGTGTGCACCAGAATCACATGGGAATCTTGTCCAATCGATTCTGATTCAGTGGCTCAGGGTCAGGGCTGAGATTCTGCCCTTCTAACAAGCCCCCAGATAATGCTGATGAGTGGGTGGGGGCCACGCCTTGAGCAGGAAGGTCTCAGTCCTCATCCACCAGTTTTAAATCGCCTAGCCTGCTTTCTAAACTCAGACCCACATAAAAACCGTGACAAATCATCTGTACTCACAAACATCTGGGGAGTTACGTAAGAAATAAGGGTTAACACACCAAAGATGAGGGTTAACTACTGAACTTATGGTTAAAAAACTTAAGTAGCCCCTGTTCTTTCACTCTCCTATTATTGCTGCCCACTGAGTTCCCAAAGCAAAGGAACACTCCAACTTGACTTTCCAACTTGGACTGTGCCATGCTTGGCCAGCTTAGAGAGATGTAATTAATCCATGTTTCTGGGCAAGGATGTAGTGGGATCACCAGTGGGCACCATTATTGCAGAATCTCTGCAGGAAATGTACAAAGCTAGAATATTGCAAGCCTGGAAGGAGGTCCCAGGCTCTCAACAGAGTGATCACTGCGATGGGATTCACCAGGGGGAAATACTCAAGTCTTTGTAATGTGAGCCAGCATCCACACAGCTAACTGAGATCCAGCAGGGAGCAAAACTGAGTCAACAGCAAAATGCGCCAGCAGGAGAGCTGGGGGAGCCTGAGCACACCCCGAATAACAACAGTCGCCCAACTCAACTGCCTTCCCTGTGGCTGAAGATACGCTAGGGATGGAACAGTCAGTCCACTTTCCGAACTATTTCCACCCATAAGTAGAGGCAGGGCCAGAGGAAACACCAGGAACTGAAGCCCCTTCTCTGTGCTGCTGAGTCACAGCTCCTCCCACCTAACTGGACTCCCAAAGTAAGAAACACAGAGTGCAGCCAGCACCCTACCTACACCAGAGCAAATGCCAGCCAGCGTACCTGGAGGGTACAGGTGCTGTGACCTGGAGCGGAAAGCCAGCAAATGCTGCAGAAGGGACCTGGAGAAGTCAGGAAGAGGTGTAAATAAGGCAGTGCGATGTGTCCTACGTAAGGTCACAAGTGCCTTCGTAGTTAAGATGGAAGAAGTATGAAGAGGTGAGAGAAGACCGCGTTCTATCGTGAAAGAGAGTCTGGACCCTCTGAGGTTTGGCACTTGAAGGAGACTCTTCAGAGAAAACGTTCTGGGGATTCCTCATCCTTTAGGGTCTTTCACTGACCCCCCTACAGAGGAAAGCTAGGGGTGAGAAAGAACAAAATTAGGGCAACATGCCTGTGAAGCTGTTCTAACCCTTTGGGGCTAGACTGTAGGCACCTTGGTTGTCACGTGGAAGAGCGCAGGGTCCCAGGGTCCAGGGAGAGGATTGCACTTTGCAGAGCTAGTTGTTCTTAGGTTCTTAATTATCCCCCTGTTGTCCTCTGTTGGTGGTTAACAAAGTCTTTAAAAAATGTCAGCCTATCTCAGCAAAGAAGAATCAGATATTTGGGTCCATACTTTTGCATTAAAGGGAGAGGGATACTGGGGACTGGGGAAAGAGCTGGGTTTCAGTAGGTGCTTGCAATGGAGTTTCCCTGCAACCTGAAACTTCAGGGCTCAGAGTTTTGTTTCAATAAGAAGCCAGTCATTTTTGCTAAATGAGTCTCGCTTAAGATAACACCACCTAATATTAACTGAACGTCAAGCACTGAGGTTATTGTGTTAGGTGGATATTTTTATTTCATCCTCTCAAACAATCCTATGCAGCCAGTGATATGTTTGTCCTCATTTTACCAATGAGAAAACTAAGATTTAGAGACCTTATCTAACTCCTTCAAAGACACACAGTGAGTCTTGGAGGAACCGGAAAACAGAAGCCGGCAATGTGACTCCGGTCCTCTGCTCTTATAACCACCACCCAAGATGCCATAACAATCATGACTCCGGCTCCAACACTAACTATGAAAGTAACAGGAAGAGAGTAAGAGAGCAAGGTGCATAAAGAAGACAGGGTCGCCAACTTCGTCAGAAGCCCTGAAAGAAAGGCCCACTTCAGCAGTCCTTTAAGGTCCCAGCAGAGGCCTTAAAGGTCAGTTGTGGGTTTGATCCCTAGTTGGGGAGCCTACTAGAGGTAGTCAATCGACATTTCTCTCTCACATCAATATCTCTCTGTCCACACCCCATCCTTCCCCCCTTTAAAAACAATCAAAAAGTGTCCTTGGGTGAGGATAAAAAATAAAAAATTAAAATTACTAATGAGATATAAGACTTTCTGGACTTTGAATGAGTTTGTTTCCTGGTCAGCCCTTAAAGTACAAAACACAGCTCTTTCCTCTTGACACGTACATGCAATGATATCCCAGACCCAGGCTTCTGGAGTGTGGCCTCACTGAGGCTGTGGGACCCACCATCTCAGGAGCCCACCCTCACTAAATGAACCAACACTCACTGAACCCCTTCCTGTCTGCATGCAGCACCCCATTCCAGTTGCAACCTGGTGAGTCTTTGCCAACAGAGCAAGATTAAAAAAAAAAAAATCGGGACTCCCAAAATGGCAATGCTGCTGCTCCTTTGATACTCGAGCCCAGCACAGATCACAGAAAATTGTGTCAAATGATTGATTTCTTTGCATTAAACATATTTGCTCCAACTCGAGGTGGCTTTAGTCTGGTTGGCATTTGAGATGCTTTCGCATTCTTGGCTTCTTCCCTACAAAGCCACTGACATTTTTCATGAGCACGCCCCCAAGCCATGTTCCCAGCTGACAAAATGACTCCTGTCCCTCAAAAGTCTCAGAAACCCTGTGGTAAAGGAAGGTTACTGCTGAAGTCAGGAAAACCTGGGCGGGGCGGGTGGGGGGGAGGGTTGGCAGAATAAATCCAAGAGGCAAAGTCCTAACAAACATCCATTTCTCAGTAAGCACATGGAGTCCCACGTCTAGCCACAGAGCTTAAAGCCAGCAGCATGGGCAGAAACTGGATGCCAGGAGGTCTTTGGGAGTCTCTTCTAATTGTGTTTCTTTTCAAGATGACCCCATGTGATTTGAAAAGGAAAAGAAATAATTTTCCCTCAATGTCAGATTTCCTCTGACCTTCAAGTGGCTCTCCACAGAGCATGCCCCACCACGAAGACTGGGGTATTCAGCAGAAATGCAGCTAAAGACTGCTTCCCTACTTGAGAACCTGATTCAAGAGCTACTGAGTTATAAAGCCAATTTCATTCTTTAAAAAAGAAAAAAAAAACAGTCTTGTGCTAACAAACTTCCCACATCTGCCCATTTCAGTGAAAGATTTTGCATTATCGGGCTATATTCCAGAAGGTCCCTGTGTCCGTGGGCTTTTTGCTGTGTCCAGGCAGGCAGCGCTGTTCCTCAGGCTGACTGTCAGATCACTCAGGTTAACTTTAAAAACAACACAGCTCTAAAGATGTCAACTCTTCACTGAGTACAGAGTAGGAAGGAGAAAAGACAGAAGTAAACATGGGAATCAGACAATATACGCCAGAATTAAAAGCTGGGTTATCAATGCAGTAGGACAACAGACAAAAAGAGAGACACAGAGAAATGAAATGTGAGGTGTAAAAACTGGAGGGCAAAGGTAAACTATAATTATTTATGAAGATATTATTGAACATAGACAAATCTCAGAGATTCATTTAAAAACAATTACCAGCAATAATAGTATTCAGTTTGGTGCTTCAATGCAAACAGTTTGAAGAAAAATCAATAGTTTTCCTATGCAAAGCAATAACCAGATAGAATATATTATGAAAGAAAAGATCCCATTTACGACAGAAATAAAAGGAAATACAATACCCAGGAATACACTGAACCAGAAATATGAAAAATCCTTTTGAATAAACGTAAAAGGCCACCAAGAGGCATAACCAATGACTTGAATAAAAGGAGTGGCATACTTTATTCTTGGATAAAAACTTTCACTGTCATCAAGCTGTCACTTCTGTCTAAATGAATCAATAAATCTGAACCAAATCCCATAAAAATACCCAGAAGATGTATGGAAAGTAGAAAACTGATTCTAATGTTCATGTGGAAAAATAGGCTGTAGGAACAACCGAGAAACTTTTGAAAAGGAAAAGCAACACAGAGGGACTAACAGATAATAACTAACAGATAATAAAACAAAGTCCCAATAACTGAAACAGGATAATACATGAATAGAGCAGAAAAGATTAAAGCAGTGCGGCACAATAAAATTATGTGAACCAAACATAATTTTAAATTTCCTAGTAGCCACAATCAACACAGTAAAAAGAAAACAGGTGAAAATTAAACTTAATAGTATATTTTATTTTACCCGATATACCTAAAATATTATCATTCGAATATGTAAGCACTATGAAAATTACTAATGAGCCCTGGGCAGTGTTGCTCAGTTGGTTGGAGCATCATCCCACGCAACAAAAAGTTGCGGGTTTGATCCCTAGTTGGGGAGCCTACTAGAGGCAGTCAATCGACATTTCTCTCTCACATCAGTATCTCTCTGTCCACACCCCATCCTTCCCCCCTTTAAAAACAATCAAAAAGTGTCCTTGGGTGAGGATAAAAAATAAAAAATAAAAATTACTAATGAGATATCTTATATATGTATTATTTTTAGTAGGTCTTCTAAATATGCTGTGAATTTTACATTTTACGGCACCTCTCAACTTGGACTAGCCACATTTCAAGTGCTAAATAGCTACATGTGGCTAAAGGCTGACACATTATTCACCTCAGGATCAAAAAACCAGACTAGAATAAATAAATACATTCTCTAATTTGGTAAGCACTAGAGTCAGCATTTCATATCAACAGAGAAAAGATGTATTATTCAACAAATCAGGTATCAGGACTTCTAGGAGCCGTCTGGAAGCCGTCTGGAAGCTGTCTGCTAGCACTTTAATCCTTCCCTCACTTACACCAAAATAGATTCTGGATGGATAAAAGGTCTAAATGTAAAAATACAAAACAGAGTCATAGAAAAAATAGGTAATATTTTAAACCATCTTGGGATGAGGAAGACTTTACTAAGTATTATTCAAGAAAAACTACTAAGTTCAAATACATCCTAATTAAATAAAAATCTACAAACTCAGAAGCACCATAAATAATCATAAAGTGAAAAACTGAGAAAATAACCAATAATTTCCTCAGTGTATATGCAACTGGAAAATAATAACAACAATACAACAATTATTTTTGCAACAGAAAAATGAGAAAAACACAGACAGTTCACAGAAAAGGAAACATAAATGACTGATGGAAAGATGCTTAAGTCAACTTATAAGACAAATGCCCATTAAGACTCCATGAAATACCATTTTTACCTGACCCTTGACACCCAAAATCAAAACATTTGCTAAAGCCCCATAATGGTGAGGGTGTGAGGAAAGTCACTCTCAATCATGGCTGACAAGTCGTCACCAGCTCTAGAGGGCAACTTTAGAATTTCTACAGAAATGTAAAATTCACAAACCATTGTATAATATAATCCTACTCTTATAAATTTATTCTATAGACATGTTTACATGGACCCAAATGCACACAGTTAACACTCTTCTATTGTGGCCAAACTAGTCATTAGTGGGTTAATTTTTAGAGTGGACAAAGGGAAGGGCCCCCCCAAAATAATTTTAATTTCAAGCAAATAAATGTACATTAACTTAATGTACATTTCTTACACCATTCTATGATGTAAGACAGAGGCCATTCTAGTGCCTAGAGGTCAACTGACCAAGTTTGACATCATCTATTTTGCAAAAACCACACTCATAATACTTCACTTACAATCTTCAGATATGGTTTCTTCAAAGTGGTATAAGGACTTAAAGAAATGCAGGAAGAAATCTGAAAACAGAGTCATTCTCAATTTTTCTGATTCACTGCCCAGTTTTTGACAGCTAGTCTCCACTGTGCCTTGTGAGACAGAAATTTGGTGACTGAACTTTAGCAAATCTATTCAAAGCAGCTGACTGAAATTTCATGAAAAACTCCTTTTCTTTTTCACTGTCATATTTCATCAGTTTTGTAATATCTCATTAAATCAAATGACTGCAACAAGTATAACTGGCATAAATAGTACTGTTAACAAACAACTGACTCTAGGTGAGCTGACCAGAGGGCAGGGTCTCACCAGCACATATTCAAGTGTTACAGGCAACAGAAACACAGAATGTCTATTAACCAAGCAATGCCATTAAGTCAAGGTCAACAAAGAGAGTGTCAATTTAATGGACCAAGACAGTGACCATATCATTGCTTGTAAGAGCAAAACACATGAATCAACCTAAATGTCCCTAAACAGGGAACTGGTTAAATAAGTCACAGTTCTTCTATTTGACATGGAATACTATGCAGTTGTTTAAAAAAATGAGATAGCACATACAGATGTGCTGATATGGGACTCTTCTCCATGGCATGGTGAAATTAGGGTGCAAAGCAGTATCGCCATATTTATATCTATGTGCTTACACAGGTGCAGGGCACGTCTGGGAGAATAGAGAAAAAATCTGGTCACAAGCGGTGGTCTCTAGGGAAGTGAAATGGGTAACTGGGAGGCAGGGAGAGAGGGAGAGAGGGACAGACACTCGCTGCTTCTTTTTTTTTTTTTTTAATTTCTTGATTTGAGAGAGAAATACAGATTTGTTATTCCACATATTTACACATTCATTAGTTGATTCTTCTATGTGCCCTGACCAGGGATCGAACCTGCAACCTTGTAACAAACTGAGCTACCTGGCCAAGGAGAGGTTCGCTTTTCACTGGACATCCTTTTTGTACCTTTAGAATGTTGAGCCTTGGGCATTCAGTTTATTTTTTTCAAATATGAGCCAAGGAACTCTCCATGAGGCCTAGATAAACTTCCTCAATAGCAGGAAAGAAGTCAGGAGTGAAGTGGGGAGGGCTGAGAAGGGGTGAGTCCTGAGAAAGAAGAGCCCTGCAATCTGCCTGCACTGCCTGGGCCAGGCCCCACAGGGAGCGGGGTTACCACAGAAGCCCCAGGTGGATCTGGGAATCAAGGCCTCCTTCCTAGGGGAGCCCAGAGGAGGGCAGCAGGGGGTGTCCAGGCAGAGAGAACTTGAGAGGCCCTCATAGCTTCCTTCTAACCCAGGGCAGCATTGGAATAGTGGAATAATCCTGGAAGCCTCAAAGCCACACTGACAGAGGAAGAATTGGGGGCAAGTACATTAGGTTTCCACCAACAGGGGTGGAGGCTGAGAAAAGCGAAACTAGTCCTTGGCCCCATGCCTCCCCCATGAAGGAGAAAGGCCTTTGAGGTTCACAGAGCAGAAGGACAAGTCCAACTCACCCAGGACAGGCATGCAGGTAGTCTAGAGACCTGAAGAGATTTAGTACTACCACACATGAACCAAATCCGGCCCCCTAACTGTTTTTGTAAATAAAGTTTTATTGAAACCCAGCTATGTCCACTCATTTACCCATTGTCTAGGGCTACTCTCACACTACAGTGGCAGAGCTGAATAGTCATGACAGAGACCAGATGGCCTGCAAAACTGAAACTATTTACAATCTGGCTCTTTACAGAAGGAAAAAAAAAAAAAAAGCTTTGCTGCCCCGGGTTCAGGGAACAAAGAACATCTCAAAGAGGACCAGATCAGATGTCTGTGGCCCTCACCCCCCAAAATGATGTGCAGGCTGGGGAATGGGGAGGAGGCGGGGAAGAACTCTGAATTCACGAGGACTGAATTTGGTCATCCCAAGAGAATAAGAGCTTGAAAAATACATTAGGTATACAGGGGTTTGTAGACCAAGATACACCCTCGTGACTGCCATCACGACCCCCAAGGAAGTGGGTCTTGTTGGACCAGTCTAGCATAAACCAGGGCACTGATGAGGACCTACGGGCAAGCTGAGTGGAAGCTAGAAAATGCTCAGACCCATCACCATTAAATGCACATTATTTGCAACATTACTTGTTAATTATAGAGTCAGATGGGTTGGCACTTCTTGAAAACTCAAACACAAGACTCTCCCCTGCCTGGGGGTTTTGGGGTACACGTAAGGTCTAGGCACACTCAATCCAAGAGGCTTCCCAGAAGCCTGGGTTTTATTCAGGAAGGTAGCCGTTCACAAAGTAGGGTCCCCAGGTCAGCATCAGTAACACCTATGAATGTGTTAGAAATGCAAATTCTCAGGCCCCATTCCAGACCTCCTGCACCAGAAACCCTGGGAGTGGGCCCAGCAAATCCAGGTGACTCACACCCTGAAGTGTGAACCACAGCAGTAAGGCAAAGCCTTTTACAGAAGCTGTGAAAAACAAAGTCACACAGCATCTGGTGGCCAGTCCTTTGTGCCACAAAGTATTTCATCAGGCTCTGAGTCATATACCATTTCCCCCTGGAAACAGAATGCTAAACAGATACGAAGGAAGGCCATTTGTTTATCTGAAACATAATAATATCCCAAGTCTATTTCATTTACTTCTGCAACTAATGATACTGCTAACCAATAACTCTAGCCAAATTGCATGAGCAGCAATAACCCTCTTATACAATTGATTTTCTCTGCTTAGGAACAAAGAAGTCACTCCCGCTAACAATTCAGCCTGCATTGATCAGTTTATCAGCGCGCTAGGAGGCCCAGGCTAGGGGCCTGGCACAAGCACATTAACTCATCTGGGCTGCACCCACCCAAGGGTGCACCCACTCGGTATGGTTGATGCCCCTCCATCAGGCACCAGGTACAAGGCAATGATCTGCTTGGGATGGGGCAGAAAAAGCTGGAGGTGCCTGTGGAGGAACAAGTCACACCATCACTCTCTGAATGTCTGCCCCCAACTCTGTTGACAGGGCTGGTCACCTAACCCCATCGGTCAAGTAGCATTTATTCGAGATCTTTATTTCCATCCTAACCCTTATTTGTATAGGGCCCCAATTTCAACTTTCCCCTATAAATGGCAATGGCTGACACTTTAATGTTGTATTTGTAATCCTGCTGCCATCTATGCTCTACCTCCCTATATGGGTTGAGGTGTGTCCCCCAAAACGGTGGTATAGTCCTAACCCCCAGTACCTGTGAATGTGGCCAGATTTGGAAATAGGGTCTTTGCAGATGATTGAATTAAGACTCAATCATTAGGGTGGGCCCTAATGCAGCAGGTCTGTGATCCTATTAAAAGGAAAGGGGAAATTTGGAGACAGAGACTCACACACAGGGAGAATGCCACAGGAAGACTGGAGTTATGCCATTACAGGCCAAGGAACAATCAGAGGCTGAAAGAGAGGCCTGCAACAGATCCCTCCCCCAAGCCTTTGGAGGGTGGAAGGCCCACCAACACCTTGATCTCAGACTTATAGGCTCCAGAAGTGACATGATAAATTTCCGTTGTTTAAACCACTCAAGTGGAGGCACTTTTTTCCAGGATCCCTAGGAAATTAACATACTCTCCAATGAGACCGCAGGTGCCTCCAAAGGCAGAATGGCCCCGGGAGCTACCCCTGAAAGCAGGACTTCCCCATCTCTGCACACCTTTAGGGGGCAATGCTGAAGCAGTGACTCAAGCCATAGCTGTGGAGCTGGACTAAATCAGCCAGCTCCCGAACCTGGCTATGCATCCAAAGCCTCGTGGGGAGCTTTTCAGAAATACAGATGTCTGAGCCCCGGCCCTGCATCCTAAATCAGAATACCACACAGTCGGTCATGAGACGCCACCTGCCAGGAACTGACCCACAGGACCTCCCAGGGCCCTCCAACCAGAAACTCCACTGCTACACTGCTGTGTCCTCCACGCCTTGGCCATGCCAAGGGGGCTCCATGGACCAGCAGCACCAGACTTGCCTGGGAGCTTGTAAGACATAAGGAAACCTGAGGCCTGTGCCAGACCTGCTGAGTCAGGTAAATGGCATACACAATTAGGTGCGAAAAGCACTTGCAGATGTTGGATGAATGTAAGTCAAATGATTATGAGGAAAGAATAAATAAATGAGAATTATTTGAGAGGCAGCATTACAGTCGTCAGTGCCACAGGTGCTACAGCTGGGCTCCTTCACTTCACCACTCTGGGTCTCAATTCTCTGATCTGTACAATGGGGAGAATGCACTGCCTGCCTCACAGGATTGGGAACTGAATGAGTTAACAGAGTGCCTAGGGCATAAGAAGAGCTCAATAAGTGCCATCTAGAAACAACTAAGGGATGGCCTGGTTACTTGTCTTCAACTACAATGACCACATATTTTTTTACAAGAAGGGGAAGAATACAACGATACAGTATTACAAAGCTCTGTGAGGACCCAAAGTTGTCTCCTAGTAGGTAATTACCAAATTGATTTGTGTAAAGTGAATCCAATTTGATTGAATGAGCACTTAGCAAAGACTCTTGAATTTGTGACATAAATAAAACAGAATGAACAATTAACCCCACAAGCTCCTAAAGAAATGAATGAAGGGAATCCATTACCTCCCATGGCAGATTTAAACACCTTAAAGGTGTTCTCCATTCCCCCAAAAAGGAATGGAGTGGGCTATTACAGGAACATGTGGATTGCATCAGATTTCTTCGGAAATCTCTGAAAAACAAAATTTTTTTTTCTTTGAATGAATACAGAGTCCTGAACCAGAATACCCTCTCCTCTTCCACACTTGGTCCTTCCCTACTCTTAAAAAAATCATGATGTTAACAGAGAATAGCGAAGTTCTAAAGCCAGGCGGGCTTGGATCTCCCCTCAGCCACTTGCTCATGCAAAAGGGACACTCGTAAATATAAACATCAGCTGGGAACCATTTTTTTCCAGTGTACATTACATTTGGCCCACTGCTACAATGGTTTAAAGAGAGTGTCCATGAACCACAAAGGAGACCCACACAAAAGATGGCCACGAGTTTCTGTTGTGCTTCGTTTTTTGTTTTTTTTTTTGGCTGAGCAGATCTAAAACAAAGGAAAAAATCCCCAAGCCTGTGTTTTGTTTTAAATAGCCAAGTGTTCATTTTGCAAGTGTAGCTATCTTCCATCTTATGAAATCAAACCCTTTTTTTTAAAGGTTTTATTTATTTATTTTTATAGAGAGAGGAAGGGAGGAAGAAATAGAAGGAAAGAAACAATGACGAGAGAAACAAACACTGATCGGTTGCCTCTCGAATGCGCTGAGGCCTTGGACCGAACCAGCAACCCAAGCATGTGCCCTGACCTTTCGCTTTGCAGGACAGCGCCCAACCAACTGAGCAATGCCAGTTAGGGCCAGAGGCGGATTGGGTTCGGTTGAGGCCCCGGGCACAGAAGAAAATATTGGGCCTCTTAAAAAAGGAGAGAGACAGGGAAAATAAAAATACACGTTAACCATATTTTAAAATAAATAAAAAATATTAGGTACTATTAATGGTTTATTTCCAATAAAATTTGAATATAATATATGTACTGCACATATGAAACCAAACTTGGTGTCATTAGAAAAAAGTGTAAAGTTGGGGTTTTGTGGGGCCCAGGGCACACGCCTGGTGAGCCCACCGTTAAATCCACCTCTGGTTAGGGCTCAAAACCTTTTCTTAAGGTTAACTTCAAACAGTCGATTTTTTAACAAGATCTAATTTTGCCACTAATTTCCACTTTCAAAGATAGAAGTGCCGTATTTGAAAAATTTCTCCCCCAGGAAATGTCATGAAAAAGCCTGGAAAGGACAACAGTCTGTCAACAAAAACAACAACAACAACAACAAAATCAAATGACCCTATTAAAAAATAGGCAAAGAACTTGAACAGGTATTTTTCCAAATATGATATACAAACAGCCAACAAGCTTATGAAAAGTTCTTTTCAAAAGTTCTTGTTCAGCATTGCTAATCGTCAGAAAAATACAAAACAACAATATATCACCTCACACCCATTAAGATGGCTACTATTTTTTTAAAAAAACAGAAAATAGCAAGTGTTGGCCAGGATGTGGAGAAACTAGAACCCTGTACACTGCTGGTGACACTGTAAAATGGTACAACTGTTATGGAAAACAGTACAGAGTTCCTCAAAAGGTTAAAACTAGAACTCCCACATGATCCAGCAATCCCACTTCTGAGTTTCAGAAGAATTGGAAGTAGGGTCTCAAAGAGATATTTACACAGTCATGCTCATAGCAGCACCACTCACAATAGCCAACAGGTAGAAGCAATCCAAAAACATCCATCGACAGATGACGGGTAAACAAAACATGGCCATGTATATACAGTGGAATATTACTCAGCCTCATAAAGGAAAGAAATTCTGACACAGGCTACAACGTGGATGAACCTTGAGGACACTATGCTCAGTGAAATAAGTCAGTCACAAAAAGACAAATACTGCATGATTTCACTTAGATGAGATATTTAAAGGAGGCAAATCCATAGAAACAGGAAGTGGAATAGTTGTTACCAGAGCCTGTGTTACACACAGAGAACCAGGGAGTCAGATGAGAGGAAAGAGAGAGCTGTGGAATGGGTACTTCATAGAGTATCAGATCTGCAAGGTGAAAAAGTTCTTGAGATCAGTTTCACGACAGTATGAATATACTTAACACCACTGATCTGTACGCTTAAAATTGATTAAGACAGTAAAATTTGTTATGTGTTTTTTACCACAATAAATTTTTTAAAAAAAGAAAGAAAGAAAGCAGTTGGCCACATCCTCACTAAATGCTGGAGGATGGAGTTCAACAGGATGGCCAGATCTTCGCTGCATTTTACACTATTTTCCTTACTTTGGTATCTCCTTCCCTCTAATTGTTTAATCCTTTTATTTGCAATGAAATTATTTTTGCTGTGTAACCACGAGCATGCAGTACAAGTTTCTCTTAAATTGCCTGGAGCAACTATCATGCCTTATAAGATGATAATAGCAGAGGGTATAAATATTCCATTTGTGTCAGATCACTCTGTTTACACCATCCCAAGATGTGTCTTAAGGATATAGATTACCTTTAAACAATCCTGGCTGGTATCTTTGTTTTTGCCTTTTAGTGGAATTTTTAAAGGGCATCTACTGTTCTAAGAAATTACCATTGAACTTGGGAAGTATGTTAACTTACAATGACAATTTGTCATTCAGCCTCACCTCCTGGAGTTTTACCAAGCCAGGCTTTGAATGGAGACAGTTTTCCTTATTCCACTGTTTCAAGATGTAGAGTTCTGCATTCACTAAGAGAAAAGTAATCAGTCCCCATCTTGAAAATTAAACACAGGCCACAGTATAAAGTATCCATCCATCAGTGTTTGAGTCCTGGAATACTGCTCTTCCAGTGACGGGCTTCACATATGGATATCACAAAACTTAATGATTTGGGACATTACAGTCATCTAGGACAAAATGAACATTCTTGTAAGAGGCGAGCCTGTATTTTCTTCTGTCTTCATCAGTAGAGCAATTTTCTTTACAACAAGAAGTCACTGAAATTGCACAGCATAGACATGTATAATGCTGCATGTATTACCAGACTATTGGCAGATGACGCTGTAAATGGCTTGTCTATTTCATTACATGAAAGGCATAATATCACAAGTAAGAAGTAGGCATTAGGCTGAAAATATAATTAAACAAAATAAGAATCAGTGGTGTGCACTAGTCCTGTGTCCTGCTTGGATTTAAAATTAGAATGTTGAAATTCAAATCAGTGTAGTATCTTGATGACTACTATGAAAAAATTCTTACCACTAGTGGCAAACCCAAAGACTGCCAAATTTAGACAACTTGATTATCAGTAGTTATCAAAATTAGACATGTAACAATAGTCATTACAAAAAGACCAATGAGGAAAAACAGGAGGGTTTCATGTATAATGGTGTGAATACATTCAGGCAGGCATTTCCTTTTAATACACAGATTTCCTGATAATCCTCCTCTCCCCCAACACACACACACACCCCCCAAAAATCTTACAGATTTTTTAATATCCTATATACAAAATTTTAGAGTACTTAAATTATATGACTATCCAAGGTCAGAAACAATTACTACAAAATATGGAATAGATGTTTTGGTAACCATTACATGAAAACATGAAGTCCACTGTTCCAGGGTCAAATATAATTTTTTCCTTCATTTGATGTCATTCAGTTTTATTATTGACAATTTTATTTATAGTTTTTAAGATTCCTTCTTTAAAGAACTGTCAGAGATAAAGAAAAGTACAGAGAACAAGATCAAAATCCTGTGCCTCCCACTCCAATTTAATAAAGATTAGCCTTTTACCATATTTGACATAGATCACTGAACCAAAGAACAGGAAAGGGAAGATATGCAAAAATCACTGATCTATTCTGGCTTCTAGATGTGCAACAGCAACGGACATTAACCAAAAGCAGTAAGTTGGTCAGAGTCAGAGAAAGGACTACCGTTGCCAAATCCCTTCCACAGCACAGAGCAATGCCAGTTCCCCTGAGTGGTGTGAGGAATAAAGATGCAAATCTTTCTTAGTTTCCGGTGGCTACTGAACAAGGTATCACAAACTTAATGGCTTGAAACAACAGAAATCACAAACTTGATGGCTTGAAACAACAGAAATTCATTCTCACAGTCCCGGAGGCCAGAAATCCAAAATCAGTATTGCTGGGCTGAGATCAAAGTCTTGGCACTCCTCAGGAGGTTCTCAGAAAGAATCCATTCCTTGCCCCTCCCACCTCCTGGTGACCCCTGGTTTTCCTTGATTCAGGGCCTCGTCTCTCCAACCTCTGCCTCCATAGTCACGATACCTTCTCTCCTGTGTCCAATCTCCTCTTGTTTGTTTTTAATAAGGACACTGTGATCACACTTAGGATTCACCCAGAGTGACAGAGATCTGGCATCTCTTCTTATAAGGGGGTTAATCCTACCCTGAGAGCCCCACCCTCATGACCTCATCTAAACCTAATTATCTCCCAAAGGCCTCGCTTCCAAATACCAACACACTAGGGGTTAGGGTTTCAACATATAAAAGGGGTTGGGGGCACAAATCAGTCCCTGGTAACAGCCTATATGTCGAACCAGGTGGATAGCCTACTAGCAATCTGTTATGTAAGTTAAGTAGATTTAGTTATTTAAAGTTAAGACACCAAATAACTGAAGGTTTCTGCCTCACCTGGTCAAATCATTTTGATCTGAGTGGCCAGTTGGTCATTGTTACTTTGAAAAATCCCTCTGAAAGACACCACAGAAGTGGCAAAGCTAGACAATGGTCCCAATGGGAGAGGGAGACATAAGGGGGTCACCTGCTTACAGGATATCAGAACAGCCCATGAGGGGACATCTCCCTTTCTAGAGCCCAGAGCAAGACCCACAGGCATCCTAACGAGGCCTCCTCCTTTGAAGATCACAGCATATAAAGCACACAGACACATGCTACATGTGCACAAAGGTTTTACTGAGCCTGAACCACAACTTGTGAAAATATGTAACATGATCAAAAAGTTATCCTCAGCAGCTTCCAATTTCCTGATTTAAGGGAACTGAATTTTATTAAACATCCACTGTATGCCAGCCAAACTATGTGTTAAGTGCTCTATAGGCTTTATTTTACTTAACCCATTTCCCGTTTAGGAAAAAATAAAGTTCTGCTTGCTGCCAGTGTTCATTTAATTTTACATAAACACACTCTTTGAGGCTGAAGCAAATCTGACTGGTTTTGGAGCTATTTCTAAACAGGACTGGCCTCCAATCTTAATGTAAATACTGCAACCACAAACGGGAAATGGGTTAATCCTCATGGCCACCCTCTCAGGGAAGATTATATCAATTTTACAGATAAGGATACTGAGATTCAGAGAAGTTAAGTTACTGCCCCAAAACAAATACTCCTATGAATCCAGGGTAATTTGATACAAATCCCATGCCTATTCCACTATAACATGTTGCTTCTAAAGCTTTTAGAGTAAATGTAGATTTGGATGGGGAACATAGGGGTATTAGAAAGAATTAAGATACAATATATATAATGATATATTACAGAATGCCATTATGGAATATTATTATAACATATATAGTACATATCCTCATATATTATTATATAATAAAAGTAATCCACCTCAACCCCTAATGGTGATACCAAATTAAAACTGTCAGCAAATACACCTAGCATTAGCTGGCACTGCCCTAGGCTCAATACCTACAAGTTTTGCCCTAAACCACTTCTGCCAATGACTTGGAGGAACTTCAGGCATCATCAACAGGCCAGTCTCCTGGTGTTCCTATAGACAACAGGGAGTACCTGGGAATCTTCCCCCTTGGCCAGGCTGGCAGCAGGTGGAGGTTCTTACACTGAGCATGCCAAAAGCTAGCAAGATGAATGGACAGGACCCGAGCACACCAAAAGCTAGAAAGATGAATGATCAGGGCCCAATCATGCCAAAAGCTAGAAAGATAAATGGACAAGGCCCAAGCATGCCAAAAGCTAGCAATATAATTGGATAGAAGGAAAAAAACCCTCCCCTCCCTACTGCTATTAAGAACTACAGACTTGAGCAAGAATAGGAGATGGTCCTTGAGACCAGAGTCCACTATTCTCCTAGGTGTGGCCCCTGAATAAACCTCTTACCTTTGTACCAGCACCTGTCTCACAAGTTTGTCATTGTACCAGGCAGATGACCCTGCAATTCAGTTACACTGGGACTTCCAACAGTCACTCACTCTACTATATGGAAACTTGTGATGCAAACAGCTTCAAATAAAATGAGGAGAGGTGAGTAGAGTCAGGATCTGGGTATCAGACAAAGCAGGCAATTGCTTTTATGAAGCTGTCAGGGGAATAGGAGGAGAAAGGCAGCCGTAACAGTGAAAACACGCCAAGAGGTACTTGGAGCCCTTCCAATAAAGGAAGAGACAAACACAAACTGAGCCACACTTCAGAACACCCTGGGTTGTCTTCAGATACAGCCGTCCAGGCTCTTCCAGCACTACTATTCACCTTTCAGGACTGTTCTGTGATTCTCTCACTTTGGTGAGCATCAGAATTCCCTAGAATCTAGTTTAAAATGCAGAGGCCTAGGCCTCACCCCAAGGGCTTGTAAGTTGCAAGTCTGGGGTGGGGCCCAGTCTTCTGCATTCTTTACGTCTCCCAGGTGATTCTGGTGTGTTCTAAAGTTGCAACCCGTAGAACCAGATCTTTCCCCCTTCTCATCTTTAGACTGTCCCTTCATTACCTGTAAGAAATCTTCCTTTTCCTTCTTTTCTGAGTCTTTTGCAATAGTAAGACTTTAGCTTTCAAGGGAAAGAAGAAAGTGCCTGAATTGTAGCAAATCATCCATAAAACAGCACCTGAACAAAAGCAAGTTTTAAGTAGACTTCAAAGGGCAGTCACCAACTTTGGCTGAACGTCAGAGCCTTCATGGGGATGTTTTGTTTAAATACCCAGGCCTCACCTTGGGCACAATAAATACGAACCTCAAGAGGGAGGTTCAGGTGTCAATATCTTTCTAAAGCACCAAAGGCAACTTCCCTGTTCCTTCCCATCCCACGCTACCCCACCTCCCTTCTAACACACTTCCTGATTGTCTCGCTTGGAAAATGCTCGCTCTAAATGGCAGTGTAAGTCTTTAGCTTCTTAGGCAAACATAATTAAGAAAGTAAATAAAGCATGAAAAATCATATAACAGATTCAAATTTCAGATTAAATTTTTCTATTTTCTGCCTGCATGTTTAATTATCTGTGCCTCATGTTTGTAGTGTCAAAAACGTGGTCAATTGCAAAGGGCATGGATCTGTTTCCAGAAAAATAACTCACCATGTATAAAGTACTTTCAGCTTAGAAGCTGTAAAGCGTTTTCATAAAGATGATCTCATTTGATTTTCCCGGAATCTCCATTCATTCATTCATTCATTCGTTCATTCATCAAATCCCTCCTGAACACCTACTATTCACTAGGGCACTGTGCTGGTGTGTAGGACACAGGAGACCAGAGGAGACCAGAGCAGACATGTCGCTGCCCATGCAACAGCCTTCGGGCCACAGTGATTGGGTCCACAGGTAATGACAGCACAGTGGAAATAAGGGCACAATGGGGGAAATGCAAAGTGGAACCAAGACATAGGGAACCACAGGCTAAGCAGGAGAGAGTCAAGCAAATGCTGAAGGAACACTGTCCTGAGCTGTTCACCACTGCCATCATGTTTGCAATTATGTGTTGGCTTTCACATTATATTCAGCATTCCCCTGTCTTGCTCAGGTCAAGGTAAAGTAGGTCCTCCTATTGCTTGCCCATGTCTTTGGGAAAAGGAGTCTCCAAAGGGGACTGGTTGTGATTTTGGAGACAACAGTGTGCTTCTGGGACACAGGGATGAAAATCCCTCCCCCTCCACCAGCCTTAAGATATAGAACAGTGAAAGGAACCTCTGACATAGGGTGACACAGAGTGTCTTCGGAGGGAGGTGCCATCTACTACTGTCATTGATATGCCTTCTGTCATTTGTCCCCAGTGACTAGTCCAACTTTCTCCTCTCTAAGGAACCGGCCAGACCACAACTCTGTCCCCAAACTTCACTTCCCTTTCTTCTCTGCTACCAGAACTCTAAATCCCCTGGGACTTTGATTCCCCAGCCCCGGACCCGCCATCAACATTATACGACTGTTAGAATGTACTGGGACATGGAGGACCTAGGCCACCGCCTATGCTGGAACAAAGAAGGTATGTGTCACTGCTAAATACCTGACCATGAGATTCCCCATTATCAGAAGCAACTGAGGCACAGCCACCAGCATCCTGCTGGAAACCGGTTGAATCCTCACTGCCCCTTCTCATCTCCACTGAGCCTTTCCCAGAAATGAGGCCCATAACTCTCCAGGACTTTCTGTACCAAATCAGTCATCCCTGATCAGAGGACATTGTCTTGCAAACACCTGTACCAGGACACCTGGGGCAGATTAGCAGAGCGACCCACCCTCCCTGGGGGTCTGCTACACACCCTTAAAAACCCTTCTACCCTTTCCTTTGTCACTGTAGTCCCCGGTGACTCAGCCTACCTGATCGCAGTGTCCTGCCTAGAATTAAAAGCCCTTAATTGGACCTTTATGGCTCCCGGTCCTTTTTTAGCCACCTCAGTTACCTAACACCCACCACCACTACAACTGGAGAGGAGATGGACTGCAGAGGCACAGCCAGCATCTGCTCTAGTGGTCAGTGACACACCAAGCACCTAGCTAGGGATACAGTGTGAGCCAGACACACACATCCCATTGCCCTTCGGAGGAAAGAGTTAAGATGCACATCCAATTCCTTTAGACATCCATCCTCAGAAATCATCTTTGCCAACCATCCACCAGTTCAATCAATCTCCATAATGGCTCCTGTATATTTCTCATAAACATGTTTCCTGGCTCACCAGATGGCAAGAGGGGCAAGTATTCACTCACAATTTTATGATCCAAATGGGGAAGGAAATCCAAGTCCTAGAGGTTCCAACCATGCCTATTTGCATTTCAGAATCCCTGCCACTTTAGCACAAAAACAGGAATCATTCAGAGCTTGGGGAGTCCCCTTCAGCAGGTCGGCCTATACTGAAGTGGCAGTGGGTGCGTGCACATGTGTGTGTTCATGCCAGACCCACTGAGGGTGCTCCAAGACGCCACATCACCAGTACAGGTGGGTTTCTGAACCCTGGTCAAAAACCAGAGAGCAGGCACTCTTAGACGCTCTGTACCACTGGCTGCAAAGCCACAGATATTTCTCCTGTAGGTTCAAAGAGCCGAGATCATGTGCACAGCTAACACACACAGGCATACAAATCGGAGGGCAGCATTCACCACCTGCCCTAGAAAACAAAGAGCGCATATGGAAGGAAAAGAAGGCAGTCGTAGGCTGCATTCCCAGCAGCCAAAAGTGCACTGCAGGCATCCACAGAACGGTTTAACCTGCTGTTTCTCCAAGAATCGGCAAGCACGCCATGCTGGGAGAAGGCCTCAACGCGCTTCTAACTCCTCTGCATGCCAAAAGGACCAAAATGGACACCTGAGCAGCATCACAAAGATCACAGGAGGCTGCAGAATGCATCAAAAGGCAAGAGACACAACCTCACCGTGGCTTCCTTCGCCTTGCACCCTTGGAACGGGTGCTTGGGACCTGGGGGGGCCTGAATGCCACTCTCTCCAAATACCACATTGTGAAGGGCCTGTGACATCAATACGCCAAGAGCTCCCTGGTATGCTGAAATGACTTGTCTGTTTCACAAAAGACTCAATACTTGCTCTCCTTTGTCAGTGAATCCCTTCCAAGGACAAGCTTTTCAAAACATTCCCGCTTGGACTCATCAGCCACTGCTGCCACTGCTGGCAAGCTCACAGGTTTGCTCCCGTTCGAAACAAAAGCTTAATCAGAGTCGTGCATTCACGAGAGCTTTGCTACTCGAGGCATACCCAGTCAGCCTGCTGCTCAGGGGCCAGAATTACAACTTGCTCTGGCTCCAAACACCCAGTGCCTGAACTGATGGTCTCCAATGACACTGACACAATGAACTGTGCCCCCACCCCCGACAAATTCATCTGCTGAAGCCCTAACTCCCTGTACCTCAGATGTGACTGTATTGGAGGTAGAGCCTCTAAAGAGGTAATGGAGTTAAAATGAGGCTCTTAGGGGGGGCCCTGATCCACTCTGACTGGTGTCCTCATAGGAAAAGATTTGGACACACAGAAAGAGACGAGGGATGCAGCCACACAGAGGAAGGACCAAGTGAGGACACGAAGAAGACAGCCATCTATCTGCAAGCCAAGGACAGAGGCCTTAGAAGAAACTGAACCTGCCAGCACCTTGATCTTGGTCCAGCCTCCAGAACTGTGAGCAAATACATTTCTGTTGTTGAAGCCCCCCTACCACCACCACCAGTCTGTGCTATTTTGTTATGGCAGCCCTACAAAATGAATACAGACGTGTGGACAGTTAAGCAAAAGGCCCACTTGCAAAATCTCATCCCTTTTTGACCTGGTTCTCCAGACAAGGGAGCCGCCTGACCCACCCCCGGCCCAGCCTCTTCTGATGGCACAGTTGTGTACCCACACTGGACAAACCAATGCCATTGCTAGAGCGCTCTCCAGCCCACCCAAACGCCAACATCGATCAACCCAGATGCACCTAATGGGAGGAAGGAGAATTGTATATCTCAGACTTCAACAAAGCCTAAGAAAGAAGGAAATACTAAAACTGAGGCAGAGGACCAACTTCCACTATTGACAGTTGGGCTTATCTGACAATATCAGGCTCATGCTATAGACTCTGCTGTCTATTTGTCTGTCTGTCTCTCTCTCTCTCTCTCAGTAAAACATACAAACTCCCCTCTGGGGAGGGAATTAATCACTTCCTGTGACATCTATCGCCTCCCTACTTGCAATACGTGGTCCCTCCCAGCAAATCCAGCCAACCCATACTTACACCAGCAAAAGTAAGGTGCGTATTTAAAGTACGTACACGTACCAGTCGTTTAACTTTTCAGCAGAGGCATCTTCTTTGCCACCGTGGAGAAACCAAATGGGGGGGGGGCACAGATAAATTAAGGGGAACAGTTAGGAGAAGGCAGTACCCTACTGCTTGCTAAAGTCCCCTAGAGTCTGTGTGGGCAGGACTACCAGCCAGGCTCTCTCACAGAGGAGAGTCTCAGACAGAGTCACAGGGACCCACTCTCTCCCCGGCCCCCTGCAGACTGTGACAGCTGCCTTAAGATGTCAAACCCCAAGTGAGGACAGGCAGGGTCGGGGTGAGGAGCACACATCTCCCAGGGAGCAGACTGCCAGGATGTAAAACACGCTGAAAACAGCACGTAGCAACAACACAGACAGTGTGTTCCCATTTGTTCTGCAGAAGGTACAAAACCATTACATTTCCACATGCACATATATACATATGGAAAAGCACAGAGCACTCTAACTAAGCAACCATGGGGAAACTGTCTGGCAAATGACATCGAGATGGCTGGGTGCTGTACATGCATTAAAATAACTGCTGATAAAAAGCATTTCAAATTTTAAAATAACACACTGGTGAAGGCACAGCCTGGTTCCACTGTGTAAAATGTGTGCATGCACATACATAAGTAAAAAGAAGAGAGAGCTACACAAGTCAGGGCTTGTATTGCTATGGGGTTGGTTTAAAGTGCACTCAAACAATATAGGCAAATGGGGAAAGTGTTTATATTTCAGTATCTAAAAAACATACATAATTCATTTTCTTAAAGAAAAAAAGAGGAAAAAATCCTGGAGAATATCCACTAAACTGATGACAATGGCTGACTGGTTAGCCTGGGGAGAGAATGGGAATAGGAAAGTGTCTCAATCCATTAGGACTGTCACAACAAATTAGCACAGTCTGGGTGGCTTACAAATAACATAAATTTTTTTCGCACAGTTCCGCAGACCAAGATCAAAACTGACAGATTCAGAGCCTGATGAGGGACTCCTTCCTGATTCATAGACGGTGTTTTCTTGCTCTGTCCTCATGTGGTGGAAGGGAGCTCAGGGAGCTCTCGGGGGCTCTTTCAAAGGGTTCTAATCCCATTTGTGAGGGCTCCACCCTCATGACCTGCTCACCTCCAGGAGGCCCACCTCCCAGTACTACCACCTTGGGGATTAGGTTCAACATAGGAATTCTGGGAAGACACAGTCTGTAACAGGAAGGCATTTTCACGTAATTCTTTTTTATTTTATAATGAGATTTTTGTATTATATTGATGTAATACTGATATGACTAAAAAGAAGGACAAGAGACCTTGGGGACACACACATGACTGACCCTCCTTCCCCACTCTACCCTTCTACCCACCAGTAGAAAATCCCTCCTTTAAATTGAAAGTGGAAGCTTCTATCTACTGCCATCCTTAACTTCACAGAGAAGAAAAACTATGAAGACCATAAAAATGTCAATATCTTTGCCGTATTTGTCATCAAAATGTCAACAACAGTAGCTGTTCAACATCCATTCTGTTTCTCCCTAGGGTCACCCTAAAGGAGGGACACTGGGCTCAGGCTGGCCCGAGCCTCATCCCCCATCACCTGGCCTCTTGCCAGCCCTGTTCCCAGGCCAAGCAGGTTGCACCCTGCCCCTTCCCCCTTTCATAAAGACACCATTTGGTAAACCCTTGGCAGCTCATCTCCTACTAATTGTCACTGATTGAACCTTCTCTACTCTAGTCTGAGGGAAATAAATAAAAACCAGTACCCAGCTTGGGGAGACGTTTGATGCATCCAAAGTTAACAAAGCCCCCCCAGTGGCTTCAACCAAACGGGCTGTGATAAGTAAAACCCTTTTCATGAACCATGTTTTGCTTCAGCTCCAAAAGGGGGATAAGTACACCTGAAAGGATGAATGAAGGGCAGGGGAGTCAGGGAACAGAGAGCCTTGTTAACCATTTCCTTCTCACCAACCCAAGAGTCTTGCTGCCCCTTGGGTCCTGAATCTACAAAGATATTCAGGGTGAGCAACTCCAGGATTGGAAGGCAGTGTGACCAGTGCTTGAATGGCCAAGGGCAAGGGCTCAAGTCAGACAGCCGTTGCTGCAGAATCCTTCCAGCCGTACCTCTGTCCTGCTGGATTTCCTCCCTGCTCATTTCTCCAGGGAAGTAACTCAGGGACTGACTTGCTTCCTCTCACCCGTCAAACTCCATGCACTACTGCCCCAGAGGACAGAAAGAAGGTCCTGGGGTTTTCTTTGGCAGTCCCTCCTTTATCCAGGGGCCCCTCCATCAGGGTGCCAGCCAAAGCCTTCTGCTCTCACAATTTCCTCCTGTCTGTGGGCCATCTGCAGGACAGTGGGGCTTTATCATAAGGTGGAATGAACCAGAAATTGAAATGATTTCGAGCTGAATTTGCCCACAGAACTCCCCATAGCCTCCAAAGTCACTGCCTCATAAACTCCCAGAACAGTAAGTAGAAATTCTGAAACCAGATTCTAGCCCCAAGAAGATTACATTCCCATGGGTGCTCAATCAGCGCTGGACAACCACACAGATGTAAGATCAAAACCCATTAACTCGGACTCCACGCAGCCCCTTCCATAGATCCAGGCTGCCGCCCTGAAGGGAAACCGTTGCGCTATCTCAGAGTGAGCATGGTGGTGGACAAACTGTTTGCAAGGGCTCCTCTTCCACGGCAACAGTTGTATTCAGTGACCATAGCAATTATAATTCTTATCTATTTTTAAGAACCTCCGAGACAAATTACCCTCCTCCTATCAACAGCATGAATTAATTTCTTTTCAAATGGCCTAGAATAGAGATTTACTGTCAGGCTGATCTTACTGCCAATTAGTGAGGTTCTGAGCATTAATGGTTACTTCACCCCTTCGGACCCTTTCATTCTCTCTTCAGATATTCACCCATCATTCCCAAACCATTCCTAATTTTCTTTCTAGTCTATCCAAGACTTTCCCCTGGGATCATCTTCATATCCAAAGCATGCATTAGAACAACCATGAAACAAAAAAGGTTCAAGGGAAAGGCACTGCTGTACAGAATAAATTGGCCAGTGACTATTTACACTGCCCAGAGAAAGCCCCTACACTCAGACAGATGATCAAATACACCTGCCCCCCTGCACGCCCCTCAGTACGAGTGAGTGATGGCCCCGTATGACTGCAAAGAACTCTCTGCATGAAGACTGTCCTAGAAGCCCAGTGGGGCCCAGGTGGGAAGGCAGAATGAGACCCAGCAGGGGCTGTTGGGCCAGCCCCTGCCTGCTGGTTGGGAGGCAAGGCCACTGCCCCACAAGATCTTCCTGCCAATAGCAAGTTCACACATTTCCCAAGGGGATTTGAGAGCACAACACGGCAGCCCACATTGAGAACTGCTCAATGCTGTTAGCATGCAGATATATTTCACAGCAAGGAAACCTAGGGTCCAGGAGGCAGAAACTGATGGCCATTCAAGCTTTTGATGGGGAAAAAAAAAATGACATTACATTTTTCCTCCAAGACCATATCATGGCTCCCCATCCAACAATCACATTCAGTTGTCTGGTCCCAAGAATGGGCCTTCTACAACACGAGTCATCAGTTTCTTGTTAGCCCCAGGGCCAAGATCCCAGGAATTCCTTCCTCTTCCTCCATTTGAGAATTTCAAGCAAGAAAGAACACAGATAGTCATGGACGAGAATATCAGCCTCCCTCCCAGGGCACCTGTCCAGCTGAGTAAAGTAAGCCTGACCTGATCCAACAGAATAAACGACCTTTCACCCCTGTTGTCCCGCACAGGGTTTCTCCTGTGCCTCCTCCCTCTCGGGGACAGCAGAGAATTCAAGCACCAGCTGAGGTCTCACAGCAGCTACTGCTCGCCTCCAGGACTTGTCAGGACACAGTGTCTGATGGGCTGCCTGTGCCTGCACTGGGTTCTTATTGACACTGATTGCTCTCTACTGAGGGCACCGCATGCAGACAACCCTGTTTTACCCACTAATAGCCTTCGGTTACAATCTCACAGCCTGGCCTTGACTCCCTCTCTCTTTAGGGACCACAGCCAGACAGCCGGCTCTAGTTTTCACTGTGCTTCTTTGCATGTGCTCATTCCTCAAACCCAGACCACGGGCCCTACTCCAGTGCCTTGTCAGATTTTTTAATTTTGACTTTGCAGCCACTAAAGGGAGGTATCCTCAAGTTACAGGAAGGAGAAATGGGGCTAGGGAGACACACCCAGTGAATGGCAGAAGTGAGCTCCACCCAGAGCCCTGCTTCCCTGGCTCCCCGCCTCATCCTCCTGTAATAAGCCCTTGTTGACATCATGCTTTGTCAATGGTCTTATGCTATCACTGGGTATGTTGTCATCTCCCAGGTGACATCTTAAGTTCCTTGCGGGTCAGGACCATGATCATGGTCACTCACTTCTCCTAGTTTCTAGGTCCGTTCACGTATACGGAGCCACAGAGCAGACTGTCAGTGGCACTCTATATTATAATGAAGTCTGACATTTAAAATCTGAACTTAGCAAAATGTAACCAAGGGGATGATTAGTCATATTACCAAGGGCTCATTTCCTTTTAGGAAAAATGTCAAATTCAATTCCTCTACATAAAAGCCCTAAATGACCTGTTTCAACATCGCTGGCTGTTTAACAGAGGCATGAATGGGTCCAACCCGTTTGAAGGGTAGCACTCACCAGCTGAGGCATCACGAGGTCAGCCAAGTAGACGAATGCAGCTCCAAGGGTGAAGCCGACAGCCACAGGGAAGAAGGCAAAGGCACCAAAGCCCCCAGACGACGTGGCCATCTCAACCGCTGGGGCCAGGAGGGACCAGTAGGAGGCTGCTAACATGACCTGCAAAACCAGAGTGAGCAAGAAACTGTTAAACCAGCCACAGAAGTCCTCCCAAGTGGAGGCTTCATTGCTCTCTCCGGGCCAAACTGAACAGTACAATTTCACATGTTAAGCCTTTAATCCTCTGTGGCGCATACCATCCCAAACCAAAAAGCCACCATCAGAATACCTGGAACTAATGTTGTAAGAACTCAAGCTGGGGTAGAATGGAGTTGACCTTGGAGGATGGACTATGGTTTGCTGCCATCTAGCCTATTTTTCAATGGTTCTCAACCAGGGGCAATTCTGCCCTCCAGGGGACACCTGGCAATGTCTAGAGACATTTTTTGGTTGTCCCATCTAGTGACTAGAGGCCAGAGATGTTTGTGAACATCTACAATGCACAGGTCCTGACAGCAAAGAATTATCTGACCCCAAAGTCAATAACGCTGTTGTGAAATCCTGTTCTAGCTGAATACTTCCAGGGTATGTTGCTTTGTGAGCACCAGCCTTCATTACAAGACAAAGGTCTTCCTTATGCTCAGTGGGAATCTCTCTCCCTTCCATTTTTACATGTTAGCTCTAGGCACACTTTCTGGAGCACCAACAAATGTCTTTCCTCTGTGATATGGGATAGCCTTTGAAATATCTGAGGACAACCAGGGAGTCAATGTCAGCTCGGTCTCATCGATTGACAAGTCTCTAAAAAGAGAGAAGAGAACTAACATTAATCGATCGCCTAATATTTCCATGGAGCAAGTGTCACCGTTGGATATCTTATTTTATCACCACAAAAACCCGGGGAGATAGACATTGTTTTCTCTTACTATTTGTAGGTAAAGAAATTGAATCTCAAAGTAATAAGATAAATTGCTCAAGGTCACATAGCTAATAAGCGGCAGATACAGGGAACTGAGCAAGCAGGACCATAATCACCTCAATGAGGGGACAAAGATGAGTGAAAAGAGCAAAATGAAGCTAGACCCAGATCTCAGTGAGGTCAATTCAATAACAGATTCTCCAGCTGTTTAGCAAACTGAACACTTATCCCCAGCCACTTATTCCTATAGATGCAGCAGCACCTTCCTGGATGGAGTACACCCACTACCCATAGTAACCATACGACAGTCATCATTGACATGTAAAATGTTGAATGGGTTTCTAAAAATGACTTAATTATGCCTTGTCTTTAAAAAATACATCTGCATCATCCATCTCCAAAATAACATGCAGAGTGACAGAACCAAGCATTACAAAAGTAACAGGAAAGAACAAATCCGTGCAGAAAGTGACTTCTCTCCTGCCAGCCATCATCCACACAATCAGAGACTCTGGGCTAGATTCTCCCAGAAAAAGTCTTAACGTCACTCCTCGAAAATGGCAAATGCTTCAGAAACTCCTGAAAAGAATGAAAATGTCTCATCAGTTCAGCTCCATGAGACCACCGAAGGACGCTCATTTATTACGGATGGATGGATATATATCAATCATACAATTTGCCATTTTGAAGTCTACAATTCAGTGGCATTAATTACATTCAGAGTGTTGTACAGCCATCACCACCACTTCCAAACTATTCTCACCATCCCAAATAAGCTCTGTGACTATTAAGCAATAAATCCCCATTCTCCCCTCTCCCGAGCTCCTGGTAACCTTTAGTGTACTCTCCATCTCTATGAATTTGCCTATTCTAGATATTTCATATAAGTGAAACTATACAGTATTTGTCCCTTTGTGTCTGGATTAATCTACTTAGCATAATGCTTTCGAGGTTGATTTGTGTTGTAACATGTATCGGAATGTCATTTCTTTTTATGGCTGAATAATACTCCATTTATGAATCTGTGACTGTTGAGCTAACCTAAAAAAATATAATGTATCCACAGTACAGGATGCAAGCAGGGATAAAAGAGCCAGATTCTCATCTTCCACACTAGAAAATCATTAGGTATGTTTAAAGCTGAAAAAGTCAAGAAGTGCCAAAGTAAGCATAGAGCTGAGATATGTGGAGACAAAAATCTGAAGAAACAGCTAAACGCTGCTCTTGTTTATCCTGAGAAGCAGGAGTCACGGTGGGGAAAGTCAGCAGACTCCTGGTTTCTGTTATAAACATGGGGGAACAACCTGAGTTTTTAAACTATACATGCATATCTTTGGGGGGAATTTTTAAAGAAATTGATAATATCATTTTTGAAAATATATAGAAGTAAATATTATACGTAAATTTATCATATAATATAACTTTTAAATGCTTTAATAATAGAAGATCTTGATTTCACAGTGAAAATTCAATGGGGGGGGGGGGGGAAGCTCCTATGTATAAGAACTCAACTTCCAGAAATGTTTCTGCCTGATAGAGACACCCAACTGGACTGTGTGTTTTTGTTAAAAGTGCCTAAATCACAGTCCTGACACCAGAAAACGGAAAGGGACTGAAGGAGACATTTAAAATCGGCAGATATTTGCAAGCTCTGAGAGAAAATCCCTCATTTCCCTTTGGCAATTCACAAAACCTAGCAAAACTTATATAATCCTTTTTCTGAAAATATCATGCAAACTACCACGGGGATCCATATTTTATAACGCTATTAATTTCCCTCTGTGTCAGAGGTACCAGCACAGAATAATCAAAAACAATCAGCTAACTCTCTAGCCTACAGCAGGCAAACCTTTTCATTTCTGCTTAAGTGCTCACTTTGGGACCATTTCAGTTCTGAAAATATAAATGAATTGGTGAAGAGTTCCTAAGGAACACATCAGAATATCTGGGCATGATGGGGGCAATTAAGCATTTCTTTTATGATAGTAATGACAGCTTAAAGACTAGAAGAAAATCCAAGCCACAGAATAAAATATCCCTCTTAATAAAACAGGGAGAGAAAAATACTGTACATTGATCACTTACAATGCGCTATCAGTATCCGTTATTCAATGACAATGCCTCTACAGATAAGGTGCACGAAAATCTACAGAAGACAGGAACACAGAGTTCAAAATATCAGCACCCAACTCAAGGCCTGCTAGAGTGGGTCCTCCAACAATGTTTGTTGAAGCAAATGAACATGGACTCTAACCTCAAGGCCACTGTATAATTAAGGAGCAGGCGTGAACTTGCAATCCATGTAAATCAAGGCAATAATTATTCCGATGCCAAGTAATACCTCTAACTCTGTCTCTAAATCAGATATAAAACTAATTTGTAAAAGTCAATTAATAAGTACGCAATTAGTGACTATTACACAAGCAACACCATGCTGGGTCCTATGGGGCTGAGAGGGAGGAAGAAAGATACAAAAGCCGATCTGGGTCCTGCATTGGAGGACCTGGCTACATACCATCATAAGGGAAACTACAGAAGGTGTCTGATATAATAAAAAGAGAAGGCATCAGAAACCACAGATGAGTAAGTCTGTGGTCATTCCAAGTAAGAAGATGACAACATTGTAAGAAAATAGAACATCAGAAAGAACATGAGGAGAGCACTTGAAAGCTGGACATGGTTTGGAAAGGAAAACGAGGTAGTACCTTCTAGCTGGGAGCAGTGTGAGCAGTCTGAGGGCAAACATGCCAAAGCTTATGGTGGTGACCAGCGTGGCTGAACAACAAAGTGTGTGCTGGGGTACCATGAGATACCTGGGTCTAATGAAAAAGGCTGGTATAATGGCTTGGACTTAAAACAATGGGTGGGTTGTTTACAACTCTGACTGCACAATAGAAGCACCTGGAGTTTTTAAAATACAGAAGCCACAGCCCCTCCACAACCTACTGAAACAGATTCTCCCAGATAGAAAACCAACAACCTGGCTGCCGGGTTACTGACATAATCTACATGGAAGGTGGGGAGAGCCTGGTCAGAATGGAGGCAGAGGGACAGCAAAGAAGAAGGAAGAAATATGCATGCAACCCTGCAGGGTGAGTTCGCCCATGTCACTCAATATCAAGTCACCGGTCAGAAAGCCTGATGGGTACACTGTGCATTGAATCAACTTTCCAGTTTGGCATGTCAAGTATCAGTCACGTCTCAAACATGAATCAAGTTCATATGGGGCTACCTCTGTACCTAATTTGCTTTTATCAAAAAGTCCTCATAATATACCAGTTCCATGTAATTTTATGGAATTAAATCTAACAGCTCAAAATAATAATCATTTACATTCAGCTTCAGTTATCATTATTAATTGATGCAGACCTCCTTAATGACTTGACTCTTGTTAGCTACACCTACCCAGTGAAAGTGAGGGGCAGGGGCTTGGTCTACAAGTTTGTGTGCACTCTCCAAACTAGGAAAGAGCACTTAAGCTAAAAAAAAAAAAAAAAAAAGCCTACTCTAGGACCCAATAATTTCTCTCTTACAGAGCTGCCCCAGGACGAAAACATATGTCCACACAAGATCTACACAAGAATGTTCACAATGGCTTTATTCATAGCCCGAACCTGGAAACAACCCAAACATCCATCAACAGCAGAATCTGTAGTGTACATATAAAATAAAATACTCTTTAACAATAAGGAAAAACTACTGCTATCACAACATAGGTGAATCTCGAAATCATTACACTGAGTGAAAGAACTGTGTGTGTGTGTGTGTGTGTGTGTGTGTGTGTGTGTGTACGCACGGGCACCATATGATTCCACTTAAGCACAAGAATATGCAAAAATAATCTATGGCGATAGAAGTCATAAAATGGTCGCCCCAGAGGAGGGGCAGCATTGGCTTAGGTAACAGGAGTTCTTTCTGGAGCGACAGAAATATTCTCTATCTCATTTTGAATGATGGGTATACAGGTGTATACAACTGTCAAAACTCACTGGGTTGACACTTTAAGATCTAGGCATATATGTAAATTATATTCATTTTTTTTAAAGCCTTAGGAAGGCTGCCCCAGGGTCTGAAGAGCCACATCTGCACTATGGAAAGTATGTAAGGAATCAGGTTGAAAGGTCCACCTTAAAGTGGTCCTCTGGGGACAGGCTTAGGTCATCCAACACAACTGTCAAGTACTTGACAAGGACAAGGCCCAGAGGTGAGAGTCAGACCATCCTTCAAAACTAAGTAACAGCGGTATTAGACAAGCATAGAAATGCTATCCAAAAGGACCTCTTAGCATCCTTTCTCAGTGACCACAGGTCTTTGCTGGTGAGGCCTCAGGCTGCACTAACCTCCTTAAAGAAAGGACCATCACCCAAGCAAATCCAGGCTTCAAACATGCTTCAAACAACCGAATTCTAACCTCCTCCACACCGAGACAGAGGAAAAGGACTAAAAACGAGTTAGCCATCAAACCCAGTCCTACTCTAAATCCAAGTGCCCATTCCCAAGTGCAATTCAACTCAAGAAATATTTACTCAGCAGCTCTGGTGTGTGAGACGCCCGCCTGGACTGGTGCACCTACTGGCAATGATGGGAGCTACACCTGAAGACAGACCACAACACTCCAAGGTCAAATACCATTTAGACTTTTGTTGGAGCTCACCATTCCTCTTCTAAAGACCCACTATTTGAATGATGGTGAGGGGCAAGTATACTAATTACTTCAGTCTTTTCAATAGATTCACACTAGCTAGATGCCAAAACCATTAATTCCATGTACACTAAAAAAAAGGCGGGGGGGGGGGCATCCTTAATGAACGTTTTCACCAGCTGGTCACCAAGAGAGTGAGAACATGTATTGCCCAAAGCAACCTCTCCATGGCACCCAGCCACCAATCCATCAGCACCCTCTCGACTTCGGCCTGTTGATAGACAATTGCACCAGCTGGTCAAGCCCTCCCCACCCAACAACCACAACCTACTCATGCTGATCCAGTCTGTCACAGATCTGGCTGCTCACATTTCAAGGAGAGAAGAGTGAGCCCACTGAGAACAAGCTCAGACACCTTGGTAGGAGAAGCGTTTACTCCACTTCGTTGAACTCCTTCCAGGGAAGTGACAAACCACCAAACTACTGGCTCTGAGGCTCCCTCTGCTCAAGGGAGAGACTTCAGGGCTGGATCTCCACGGTCAAGGAGAAGGAAAATGCCATCCCTTGTGCCAAACAAAATCACATTTCATTTTCACCATTCATGAAAACACGGTTTGTCAAAGTGTTTTCTGCCCTAACTCACCTGAGGGACGTAAGAGCCTCCCTTCAGTACGGTGGCAGTGACCTTGGGAGATGGAGGGCAAGAGGTTGGGAGTGATGGGACAGAATCTCAAGGGACTAGATGGAGTATGAAAAAGCCCCCCACCTACGTTCACCTGATCTAGCAAATAAAAATACAGGAAACAGCTAAATTTGAGTTTCAGATGAACAATTAATAGTTATTTTTATTTTAGACATGCTATACTACAAAAAGAAAAGTTACTTATCTGAAATTTAAATTTAATTGACCATCTTATATTTTACCTGGCAACGCTGGCTAGTCCCGCCAACTATTCAGGGGTAGTTCTGCTGGGGTTTTTGTATTTCCTCCTCTCCTTCCTGCTTTACCAAAGGCAACAATACATCATAGTGGGTAGAAGGCATGACTCTGGAGTCAGGCTACCTGATTGAAATCGAAGCTGCACCATTTTCAGGCTCCCAGCTGGGAGACCTTGGGTGAGAGCAGCATATCCCCAGGGCTACCATTTCTTCATATGGAAAACAGAAATAATAATATAGTGACACTTATACATGACATGAAATTAATAATAACATTTACATAAAGACTGACCATGTGCCAGGAACTTTCTTAATCCTCCTAACATTAAGAGTCAGGTACATTTGCCCCTACTTCACATATGGGGAAATTGAGGCACGGAGTGCTTAAGTAATTAACAAAGTCATACAATTAGCAAGAGGCAGAACCAAGACTCAATCCCAGCCAGGGTGGCTTGAGTCCCTGCTCTTGACCTAATGACCATACCCAAGGTGGTGCTTATCTCCTAGAGTTATTATAAGAACTAAATGCAATAATGCATGTGAAATGCTTAGCACAAACTGGCCTCAAGATTCTGTAAATGCTAGATGCTACATTTGTGTGATATGCCTTTATTTTTTTTACTGTTGCTAGAACAAATGTTATGTGAGAAGATAACCAAACAGGAAAAAATGAAGGATCTCAGAAGGAACCCAGGGAATTCAGGGAGGAAATTTTTTTTTATTATAATCTATTGATTATGCTATTACAGTTGTTCCAATTTTTCCCCCTCTACCCTCCTCCACCCAGCACCCCCCCACTCCCTCGGGCAATCCCCATACCCATTGTTCAAGTCCACGGTCCTGGACTTGGAACAATGGGTATGGTCACGGTCATGGTCATGTGTATAAGTTCTTTGGCTACGCCCCATGGCTACTCTGTAACTACCTATTTGTACTTCTTAATCCCCTCACCTCTTCATCTATTCCCCTACACCCCTCTCCTATCTGGCAACCAGCGAAACACTCTTCATATCTATGATTCTGTCTCTTTCTTGTTTGCTTAGTTGTTTTTTTTTAAATTTAATTATTGATAGATATGTATTTATTGCCATTCTATCGTTTATGGGTTTGATCTTCCTCTTTTTCTTATTTAAGTCTCTGCGAATGTTGGGACACTTGAAGTTGTCCCTGAGGCTGCTTACATTATTTTCATTTTTTGGATTCTTTTTTCTTCTTGTTGTTCTGATTGGTCATTTTTTGCTTCCTTATGTTCCCAATCATTGGTTTGATTCTCAGCTTCGTCCACTCTCCTGTTTCCCTGTAAATTGTTCTTTATTTCAATTAATGTATCCTTCATTTCTGATTGGATCTTTTTTATGCTGTTGAGGTCCTCACTATGTTTCTTGAGCGTCCTTATAAACAGTGTTTTGAACTCCGCATCTGATAGATTACTTATCTCCATTTTGTTTAGTTCTTTTTCTGGAGCTTTGATCTGCTCTTTCATTTGGGTCATGTTTGTCACCTCATTTTGGCAGCCTCCCTGTGTTTGTTTCTATGTATTAGGTAGAGCTGCTCTGACTCTGTATCTTGGTAGTAGGTGTCCTGTAGGGTCCAGTGGCACAGCCTCCCCTATCACCCAAGTTGGGTACTTGAGGTGTGACCTTCATGTGGGCTGAGTATACTCTCCTCTTATAGTTGAGTCTTGGTTGCTGTTAGCAGGTCAATGGGAGGGATTTACCCAGGCCAGTCAGCTGCAAGGACTGACTGGCTATGACCACTGACCACCAGTCTCCACCCTCTGTGAAGGATCAGCTGTGCAGGGGAAGAATGGTGGTGCCCCAACATGGTCTATAGCTGTCCGCTGGGTGAGCTGGCCTGGAGTTTCATGGGTGGTGCAGGCCAAGGTCGGCCCCTGCCTGTGTTTTGCCCATGGCCACCCTCCCTGATCTATAAAGTAATCTGAGATGGCTGCTACTTGTGCTGGGCTTGGAGATCGCAGGTGAAGGAAAGCTTTGCATCTAGGCTGACTGTTGCTAGTGCTGGGCCTAGGGCCACTTAGCAAGAGGTATGGGAGTTGGAGGCTCACTGAGGCCAGCTATTGCTTATCTGAGAGGATTTAGGAAGTTGTGAAGCATAAGCCAAGACCAGCCGTTCATATGGAAAAGTCACCGATAACAGCCTGTGTGGGCCTGTAATTTGGGTAGGATAGAGCCTCAGGGGATCTCCAGGGTGGGGCAAACAGTGTTAGCCAGGTTGATGGACTCTCAGATATGGCACCCACCTGCTGGCTCTGTGGAAAGAGGGTTCAGAAAACGGACAATGACCTCTGCCTGCCTATCTATTTGGGAGAAAACTGTCCCCCAGCTCTTGTCTTGATGCCAGACACTTCGGCTCCTCCCCATATGCCACTGGTGCCTTTCAAGCTGCTACCCTGGTGCTGGAGCTCAGGGGGAGTGAGTCTGAGTAAGTCCATGTGTGGGCTCTTTAGGAGGAACTGCTTGGAACTCCAGAAGTTCCTTCCACTGACTCAGTCCCCACTGGTTTTGCAGCCATAGCTTATCTTCCTGGAACTGGAACACCAGGCTGGGGGGCTGAGGCTGCTCACTCCTGTGATATCCCTCAGGGAGAAAACATTTATAAAGGGAAAACCTATTATTAATAAGAGAGGGATATGAATGTGTTGGAATAAATCTGAAAAAGGACAGGATGTTGGATGGAAAAAAGACAATGGGGAGAAAAAGACAGACTTTTCAGAAACTGAAACCATGAAAACAAAACCAAAAAAAAAAGAAAAGAAAGAAAAACACTTGCTCTATTTATGGAGTTAGTCAATGAAACTTCCCACCATGCAGAACAAAACAATAAAGGGATTATAAAATAACAAGAGAAAACGGAAGAAAATGAGAGGCTCAGTCCAGGAAGTCCAAGAGCAAACTAATAAAGAGAACAGAGGACCAGCAGGGGAAACTATTAAAGGGACATAAAACAACATCTGCCAAGACTGAGGGGCACTGGTTTCCAAATCAAGAAATTGCAGAATAAACTTTAGAAATGTGGGGGAAATTTTCTCAAGAAACAGATGAAAATGGTTACTTCCAGAAAAGAGGACAAGGCCGTGGAGGGATCTGAGGAAGACAGCTTTTTCTTTTTCTTTATAAGCCTTTTATTAACATTAGCTCTTTCTAGATGGGTGGATCTATTATCCTGATAAAAATAAACAATGATTCAAAAAATCAAGCCCAAATAGTCAAAAATAACACAGTTACATGTGCAGCTTATTGTAACTCAGTTATACCTCAATACAGGTGAAAGCAAATATTACAGTCAATATGTGTGATGAAGTGCCATGCATCCACCTGAATAAGAAAGGATTCAGGACACATTAAGTGAAGGAACATGTTTTTTGAAACATGATGTGCAGTATGATCCCATTTTTTAAAATTACACATAAACAAGAAAGTATAGAAGGTCATGCTGCTGAGAAGAAAGACTTGGAAGAGTCTGTATGGAAAAGATAATCAGCTGAAGTTGGAGAGACCCAAAACCATAATATCCAAGTTCAATGACCCACCCCAATCCCAAATTCCTCATGTGTCCTACATCCATCTCCCCTGATGTCAGATAATAATAATCAAGATGTATCAGTCATTTACTAAGTGCCAATCACTATGCTAAGTGCTTCAAATATACTTACTTATTCATCTGCACAACAACCCTGTAAAGGATGAGGACACTGAGGCTTACAGTCTAACGAACTAGCCCAAGCTCATACAATTAATCAGCTAAGAAGCCCGGATCAAACCCAAGCAAGATGGCTCCAGAGCCCATCATAATAGCAGAGCACAGGTCCACCAGCACAAGGCTGCACCCTTCAGTGCCCAATGCCCCCCTGCCCTTGGCTCGCCCCACGCCACTGATGGTTTGAGACATTTCCTGGCATGACCACATCCTGGGAAGTTCATCATAATTAAATCGTGGGGAAATTTTCAAAGTGCTTCAGAGATGTAATGAGTTTACATTCAATTAGCTTCTTCCTTCATTGGGAGAACCAGAAAGACCGATTTCCTTATAGACTCAGTGGGGAGGGGTTTCTTCCTGCCGATTTCATGAAATTTCATTCTGATGCTCCAGGGATGTAAATCAGTACACACAGATCTGGAGAAACTGGGTGGTCTAAAAGCAGCCCACCCCAAGAAAACCTCTAATGCACACACCACCATGCCCATTCAACACTTTAAAAATATTTTTGAATGCCAACTATGTTCTAATCTCGGTACTAGGGAACAATACTCAACAGTGAACAAGACAGCCCCTGCCTTCTAGATGCATCGGTCTGGGAAGGAAGAAGTGAACAAGCAATTAGAATCTACAGACAACTGCCATATTGAACAAGCACAGAGAGCTACAGATGCTTGTCAAGTTAGATTATTGTGGGGAAGATGAGATATTCAGCTTCCTTAAGGAGAAAACTCTCTACAGCAAGGCTCTGGAAAGAACCATGCTCCCTGAGGGACAGAGCAGGCAAGCCCCCAAGGCTTTGGGAACTAGGTCCATGATAAGAAAACCCAGGTGGAATACATGGTAAGGCAAACTCTCCCTGGACCAGCTGGCAACAACTTACTGCCCAACTCAACCTACACAGTGCCAGGAGCATGCGTGTTCCAAGCCAGTTAGATGTTGCCTCTCTCCAGCAGGGAGGGGCTATCCTCTCCAGAGACCACATGAGATGGGGTGGGGGAGTATGAAAATATTTAGGCTCTCAAAGGAAGTACAGATTTATAGTGGGTAGAACTCACACTCCTCTTCTTTCCATCCATCCTTCTACCCATCATCAATCCATATCCATCCACCCATCCATATCTATTCAAACATCCATATTAATCCATCCATCTATCCATATGCATCCATCTAACCATATCCATCTATCCATATCCATCCATCCCCCATTCATCCATCCATCCATTTGAGCATTTGTTTATTTGTTCACTACACCAAAAAAAACTTATTGTGACTCTCCCACACCAGGAATACTTTCTTAGCATCTGTACTGATTTACTTTTTTAGAGGCTGCAATACTCCTAAGTCTCACCCCCGCCAGGACTCTCGCTGTCCTCCTCCATTCCTTTGTGGTTTTCCAATTCACTTATCATCTCTGTGTGACATGCTCTATATTTTATTGTAGAGTTCGTTTACCATGTGACTCTCTCTCTGCTAGAATGGCGGTCCCACGAGGGCAGGAATTTTTATTTGCTGTTTAGTATTTTATCCCCAGTGTCTAAAATGGTGCCTGGCAACCTAGGGTGGGGGAAGGGTGCAAGAGAACCACTGGGGGCTCCCTTCTTTTTCCCACTGCCCAACATCCCATGGCCAGGTCACACAAAGGAGTACAGCATGGAGTGCAGCACAACCTTCATCTATTATATGCAAATAATAAAAGCTACAGCTACAGGACAAGTATGAGGGTCAGATGATGTAATGGATGGGAGAGTGCTTTGGAAAATATAAAGCAATGAACCAATGTCACATAATAATATTTGGGGCTCATGAGCCCATAAGATGCAATGTTCTCTGCAGTCAGCTTATAGACGTCTCCACACCATAGATTTCTTCATGCATAATTGCAAAGTGTTCCGCAAATTCAAATCGGTAATCTATTTAAAGCTTACACCCAGGCAATGACTCTGTGCCCCTTCCTCCTGCCTTAAATACAATACTAATTTGTTTTCTCCTTGTTTGTGCGTTTCACAAATATAAATTTTTTCCACCCTCCAGGAGAACTAACTCACTTAGCCCCAAGGCTGTCCTGGTTAATTTCTTCTCAAGAAGACCAGAGCTTCAGAAGCTAAGAGAGGTTTCCAAAGAAATGTTACAGGAAAAGAAAGAAAAAAATCTGTGCACAGGTAAGTGCCAAGGCTTCCCTTCACTTGCTTGTCAAATGCACAAGTCTCCTGAAACGGACTGTCTGATGGGTCTGGGGCTCTACTCTGTTCGCTGTTTGGTCAGTCTGAGGAAACAGCTCATGGCCCCTAGCCAAATGTGGGATTAAAAGTCAGGGCACAAGGATCAGCTTCCGCTAGCAAGCTATTAAAGTGTTTGCCTCCCTTATATTTTATTCTCTGCTCCGGAGGGCACAGAAGCATTAAACAGTCAGAGCTGGATTTTTCCTCCCACTATTGCACCAGGTAGGAGGGAGAAGGATTTCAGTCTCGGTGGAGAGGGGAGATGCCTGGAGGTGCAGGTAACAGGATTGCTGCTAAATCACAGGAATTGTAGGCAGCTCAGCTAGAAATACAACCCAGGGACTCAGGGCTCCCTGTCTGAGCCCAGAAACTCTCTTTATTACTGTGGAGGATCACAGCTTTTTGCTTCCGGGCCTCTTCAGCTGCCCAGAGAGGGGCTCCTCTGCCCAGGGAAAATGAAGTATTAATTACAAGGACCCTCCAGAAGGTCCACTCCTTTGGGGTGGCCCCAGGGAGGGGGAGTGGAGTGAGGCCAAGAAAACCCTTAGCTCCCTCCTGCACCCAGCCCTCCCCAGGCCCTGAGAAAGGCAGCCAGTGAGGCTTCTGGACCCATGATTATGGCGCCACAGTCTCCAGGTTTGTCGTCATGCTCATGGGAGCAATGAAATGAACAGGCACTGTCCCTGGGCTCTCACCAGGATGGGCTTTCCTCCACTGCTCTGCCCTCAGGCAAATGCTCTCTATACCCATAAATAATGTTCATAAAATGAGGCCAACTCCCCTGCAAAGAGGGAAGAAGACTGAAGCCTGAATTTGAAATTTTTTTTTATCCTTAAAAAAAAAAAAAATTAAAACCACACATGTGCAGTTAATAAAACCAAACAATCCTAAAACAGGGATCATAAGAAGCGGTAGTTCTCCCGGCCCCATCCAATTCCATAACCTAGGCACATCCACTCTCAGAAGGTAGTACGACCAAGATTCCAGGGAGGTTACAGTGTTATTCGCCAACGAATGCCACCTCGCCCAAAGGCCAGTAATCCTTGCTTCCAGAACAACACAGCCCTGGAACTAAGAAGAATTCAGCCCAAGCTCTTTCCTCTCAGGAGACCGGAACACCTATGACTAACCTGGGCCCATAAAGGTTTGGCTTCTCTGCTGCTTACTGAGAACAAATTAAGCTTCACTGGGTCTTCGAATACCTTCCTTGGTGTTTAAGTTAGCAAACTGAATGGAAACTCAGAGAGCCAGCATTTGCTCTCAGTGTGTGGGAGTTGAGACCCAAAGGGAAGCTGAGAGGCAGGAAGGAGAAAAGACAAAGGGAGAGGCCCTATAGGGGGCCAGTGACTGCTGGCTGTGGCCATTAAAAAAGAAATATGGGTTCTGGAAGGACAGACTGTCAACAGGCATGACCTCACAGGGGAGGTGGTTGGTGCTATAGCACAGCCACAATATGTTCCTGGCTCCTCCCACCAAAAACTGGAGAGTATTTATTTCCCCACCCACTGAATCTGGTGGGCCTTGTCACTTGCTCTGGCTAATGAAATGTGACACAAGTGATTCTGGGTCAGCTTCAGGATCTAGGCCTCCTGAGACCTTGCAATTTCCACCTGCACCTTCTTGGAACTCTCCCACAGTCCTGTAAGGAAGGTTGCACTAGACTACAGACCCATGAGCCACCATGTGGGCAGAGGTCCAGACAACTGGAGAGACCAAAGCCCCAGACCTGTGAACGAGGCCCTCTTCCACCCTCTAGCCTAGGCGAGCTGCCAGACATCCAGAGCCTCATAAGTGACCCCGGGTAAGACCAGAAGAACCACCCAGCTGAGCCCAGCCAACCAGAATCGTAAAAAATAATAAACTGTGTTGACATAAGCCACTAAGTTTGGGGTGGTTTCTAAATGACACAGGGGTGTGGGGGATGTTTGCTGTGTGTTGGCTAGTGAACATTTATTACATCTGTCCCCCCATGAATAGTCATTTTATCTAATGAGGGGAGGGAACACAGGGCACGTGGCCCAGGCCTGGCCAGCTGACACACCACATCCCTGTGGCAACAGGATTAGCATTCAGGGATGCACAAAACTCAAGACAGACCAGTTACCACCTGCCCATGAAACCCAATTCTAAGACCATTTGCACTACAGAAGAAAGACTTCTCCTTCCTCCAGACTTGAGCCTGAGAGGACACAGAAAGACTATCTAAAAGGAAGAGCCAAAAAGAGAAAAGAAGAGCCAGGAGATGGAGAAACCCAGGTCCTGGTGATGTCCTCTGGTCCACAGAGGGTACCAGTATCTGAGGACAGTTCTACATCTGGATATTTCAGCTGAATTGGCCAATACATATTCTTTCTTCCTAATGCCAGATGGAGTTTGTTCTTCAGTCATCCATGAACCCGGATGATACAAAGAGATGGAAGAACTTATTTTTTATTGTATACCTTTTGTACTACTTGAATCTCTTACCAACTTCATGAATTATGCCTCCATGTTGGAATAAACTAGTTAAAGAAAGAAATAACATAACTCATTTTAGAAACAGCATATAAAAAATATACACAGAGAAGCTAAGTCAATAACAGCATTAGGGATCAAAGTTCTCTCTGCACTAGGCTGTGTGGCCAAAAGTGTTAACTGCCTACTCCTGTTTCTGTTCTACCCCTCCTTCATAACAGAATCTCAATGTTCATCTGAGCATGTTATATCACAACTGAAAGATCATGTATCCTAGCCTTCCTTGCAGGCTAATGAGGTCATCTGAATAAGTTCTGGTCAATAAGATGTAAGTGGAGCTGTTATGCAGGGCTTTCAGGGAATCTCCTTCCTTCCTGCCATCTCACTGCCTGGAAGGCAGATATGATGCCCTGAATTCTAGCAGCCATTTTGAGCCAGAAAGACAAAGGCTCACCCCTGGGGCAAAGCAGTGAGCAAAATAGGAATCTAGATCCCTGCTGACTCTGTGAACCTACGTTCACCGCCAAAGTCTCTGGATTTCTTCTACCCAAGAAGAGTCTTTCTAGTTTAAATCACTGTTTTTCAGGTTTCAGTTACTCTCAGTCAAGCCTAATCCTAAACAGAGCAGCAGGAAACATCACCATCGGTACAACTAGCTGTAGGTTTCTGGTTGCCATAGAGACCACCCCAACACACAGATTCCAAAGTACAAACCCACTCAAGTGAGAAAGGCCTGATGTACACCTAATATACTCCCCCAAACCCCCGCCTCCCCATTTCTGATAGAGTCCCCCTCAGTCCATAAGCCAGAAGGGTGACACCCAAAAAGCCCCAGGGGAAGTAGCCCCAGGAACACAGGACTGCCAGTTCCTCTCTGTTCTCCGGTAGGAGTGTCCTTTGCTCTCTCCTTCCCTAACTGCTCTGCCTCTCCCCATGTCAAGATCTCTCTAATGAGGCAGGGCACCACCTAAGGTATTATAAGAGCCCCCAGCTTGCCTCTCCACCACCAGCCTCCCCTGCACACTCCTAATGGCTGTGCTATCTTCTACCCACAAAATTCCTTTCCTGAAAGTACAGCTCTGATCATGTCACCCTCTCATAAACCTCCAGGATGTCCCCACCAATCTAGAGAACGAAGCAGAAATTTTCTTCCACAGGACCCCAGGTTGTCCATATTCGGCCCCAACCTACTTCTCTGGCCCCTTCTCCCAACCAAACCAACTGCCGTTCCTTCAACAGCCTTGTATTTCCTACTCTTATGTTTCCAATCTGCTGTTCTTTCTGCTTATAATTCATCTCCTTCTCCTGTTCCCTCCTGATATCCTCAGAGTCTCCTACTCTTCCAACCTGAGCTTCAGCCATGAAGAAGTCTTCTCTAATTCTCCAACTAGAAGTAAACTCCCAGCGTCTGGGTTCCCACCACCTTTTGCCCCTTACCTTCTTACAACCACATGTTGACCTGTCTCATGATGACAAGTGAATGTGACTTCTCTGCCCTACCTTAAGCACTTTGTAGGGAGGGATTATATCTTGCTTCCTTGTACACTCTCCACAGTGCCTTGCACACAGTAGGTGCTCACTAAATGGTTGTAACGGCTTGGCCAGAAGACAGTTCTCTCCCTGCTCCCACATTCTGCACAGGCGCTCCCCAAAGATGAAAATAAATGGCTACTCTGCAAACAGAACACATGTCTGGGCTATTTCTAAAATTGCACAGGCCCTTGAGAAAGCTTTAATTACTGGCTCTTCTCCCTCCTTGTGAGTAAGCCACTGCTGAAAAGCAAGAATATGCAATTCAATGGCAGCTTTTCCACAAAGCACTTGTGTTAACGTGTATAGATTTGCTCTTGTCAGGCAAAAGCTAAAGGACAAAATTTAACAAATATTAACTGTGATCCCTTGCATTCAGAGTATCTTTCAAAAAGCACTGACACTAAATGCTTTTTAATGTGATTTGTACTAAGATGCCTATAGGAAATAATGTCAGCTACTCTCTTATTATTTAAATTGCAGCAGAAGGCATTTAGATCAGGTAAGTTTCTAACTAGCTAAACGCTCAATTAGGTTACCAAAAGAGAAAAAGAAAAGAAAAAAAAAGTGTAACGTCTTGCTTCACAAAAAGTCTTTGGGAACAAGCTAAACTCCCACCATCTGTCTGGATTTAGTGAAATGTTACCCTGTCTGATGGCAGAGAGATGCCTGAGATAACTCCCAGAAGGCCCTGACAGTCCTGAGATTTTTCAGCAACAGTATGTGATCCAATGAGGATCGTGCACCAAGCTGGATTTAAAGTCAGGCTCAAGTTCTCCAAGCAGTAAAGGTGTTGCCTCCCACCTTTCTTTTGCAGGAGCCAGGGAGCCCAGAGGAAGAGCCTGAGATCTCAGCTGGCAGGTATCCAGTATCACCTGACCAACTAGGAAATGAACCTGACAGTAGAAAAATGCCCCCTTCGCACCCCAGGCTGCCATCAAAATCAACCAGCCTTGGGAGCCAAGGCAACTGCCAAGTACGTGGTGGGCTGCCATGGGAGCCTGCGGCAGATAGCACCGTGGCGGGAGACCAGAGGGAGTAGCCTCCCCCTGGACTCCCCCGTCCAAGGCCCCATCCTCCACGTCCAATATTCCTCTAACCATGACCCCAACCCTACGTATTGCCTCAGTTGGATTCTTAGCCCCAGAGCTACAGGGACCCTGCTTTTTCCTAACACCAGTTCATCCTTTATTAAATCACAGCCTTCACTAGAACAGGGGTTCTCACATTTCAGTTGCCTGGGAACTCTAAGAAATACTAAATACTCATCACACCCCCAGAGATTCTGATGTAGTTAGCCCAGGGTCTGTCCAGGGCACTGGGCTTTTTAAATCATTCCAGGTGATTCTACCATGCAGCCAGGGTGTGGAACCACTGCATCAGAAGGAATGGGGTTTTCCCCAAAACGAGAAAGCGCCCTTAAGCCAAACCGCAAAGGACGTTGGGCCAAGTTAGCTCACTGTGCTAGACCACGGATGTTAATGACAGTTGCAAACTTGAGTTTGGTTTGAGCTGGGAAATCTAGTTTTATTTCACAATCTCAAATTGCACACTTTGTCCTGGGCCATCTGTCCTGACACGATGTGCCAATGTAACAAGGCAAATGGAGTAGAGGAGTCCACATAATTCATCACGCTTCACTGCGAAGCCGTGCCCTGAAGATTCTTCAAAGGCCCACCCCAGCAAAGGGGGAGCAGTGGCACCCATTTCATGAACGAAGGTTAGGTGCCCTTTGGAAGGACCCACCACCAAGCCAGGCCCCCAGGAAATCAGCTACTCGGGAACCCCAAATATTCCAGGGAGCATTCTGAGACCACCAGCAGGGGCCTTGCAAGGCACAAAGCTGTGATCCTGACGGTCACAGGCTGTTCACGCTGCTACCAGGCCTCAGAAAACGCTAGCATAAACCAGATTGGGGTTGGCAAACTTCTGTAAGCGGTTTTGTGGACAACGTAGTCCTGCTGTAGCTACTCAACTCGGCCGCTGTAATGCAGAAGCAGCCACAGACAACACGTAAACAAAGCGGCATGGCGGGGTTCCAATAAAGCTTCACAGTGGCCCCCCCTTGTCCACGGGGATACATCCAGACCCCCGACAGATGTCTGATACTGCAGGTGGTACAGAACCCCTTATATACTATGTTTTTTCCTACACACACAACCTATAATAAAGCTTAATTTATAAGTTAGTCATAGTAAGAGATTAGCAATAATAACTAATAATAAAATAGAACAATTATACCAATATATTGTAATAAAAGTAATGTGAATGTGGCCCTCGGTTCAGGGGATCCCTGCAGAAGCCTCTGTAGAGGTTCAGTGCATTCTGGTGCCGCATGTGGCCATCAATCAGAACACGTTTGCTGTTCATGTCTTGCCCCACAAACTGAATACCTTTTCCATCTTAACTAAGCACCTACCCCCACACGCTGTGGCTGTAACTTCTGCAGTCTGAGCTGCGACAGCAAGACTAGCACAAATTTCTTCACAATTTCAGGGACAGGAGGTTCGTTATTACTGTTGACCTTAGCAACCTCAGCAGGCAATCTTGTTCTTTTCTTATTAAGAACTTTCGCCTTCTCACTTAGAGAATGCACGCTCTGACTTCTCTTTGGCATATCTGAATCACCAACATCCCTACTCTTGCATTTTAAGGCCATGACCAAGTAAAACAAGGGCGACTTGACACGAGCACTGTGACACCACCACAGTCATTCTGATCACCAAGATGGCTAAGTGACTAGCAGGCAAGGAGTGTCTACAGCATGGAGATGCTGGACAATGGGACAATTAGGTCCCGTGCAGGATGGAGCCAGAAGCAAGATTTCATCACACTCCTCAAAACAGTGAGCAATGTAAAACTTATGAGTTGTTTACTTCTGGAATTTTCCATTTAGTATTTTCAGACCTCAGTTGACTGAAACCACAGAAAGCCAAACTGCGGATGAGGGGGACTACCATATTTAGAAGAACAGGTGGTGGGCTAGATTTGGACCACTGGTGTAGTACCCACTTTTTGACTAGATCAGATTTGCCTTAAAGACAGAAACTGTCTCCTGGCACTTTTTCAAATCCTCGGCACTCGGCACAGTGCCTAAAATACAGCAGGTTCTCCTTAACTGCTGAATGAATGAATGAATGAATGAAGTATGTCAATCATCTTAAAAGAATATCTATTAAACATCCGCCTTTTCCTACAGAGAGACGTACAAAAGTCACTGTGATTCTGGGGCACTCACATCTGACTGTTGAAGCTGAATCACTAGGCCCTTTGTAATCTCCTGCTCATCACCTACATACACACCCACCTCTCCGTCACAGGACCAGGGAAGGAGGCCCCCAAGACAAAGTGGAACAGACATCCCCAAGGAGAATGCCCTGGCCCAACCCACAGGGCAGGCCCAGGCCTGGAAGGACAGGCAGAGAGAGCGAAGGGGAGGCAGCGTTTCCAGGTCAGGAGAGCGAAGGCGGCCTGAGGAAGGGAAAGGAAGGGAGAGAAGACAGGAAAGGATCATCCAGGGGGCCATGGGCAGATCTCAGGGCCACAAGGCCCCAGATGCTCAGCGGGACAGGAGAACCCACGCGACCTCTTCCACCAAGACAAACACTGTTCCTTTCCATCCATGTGGAGAGAAGGTGATCTATACCATTTCCTCCTCCCCACCACTACCATGTACACCATTTATAATGACAACGGGAATCGGAAGCATGAAATTGAAAAGAGAAAAACATAATATTAAAAAAATAATAATCTATCTCCTCCTGGGTGGTTTTCTTCCCATTCTCCTAGCTTCTTCTCTCACCCGCCACCCCCCTGGCAGCAAGACTGCTCTCCACCCGGGGTGGAGCCAGGAGTCAGGATGCGCTAGGAGGGTAGACCCTCACCTTGCTGGCACATGCTGCACAGGACAAGGGGAGGGCCAGGGGACAGAGCCATCACCACACTGCTCTTGCACTCACAACATCCACTACTGTTTAGGTGCTAAGCATGCTGGGCCAAAAGTCAGGCTTATCTCCCATGACGTGTTCAGTGTCCCCTGCCCATGCCCAGCATAGTATGGGGACGGTCATCTCAGCTGAGACAGTTTTCCCATTGCAAACTGGCCATTTGAAACCTTTAAAAATAAAATGCCTGGGCACACAAACCTTACGGGTCCCAACTCCTCAATTATGAGTATTTAAAGTGTCAGTGTCTCACAGCAACATTAAGCAGGGAGCAAAGGTGGTAGAAGTAGCAGGTGTTCCTCAAGCACTGTGCCAAGGGTCCTGGAGCAAGGTTGTGACAGTCCTGCTTAGAGAAAGGCCCTTCCCCACATTGCTTTCACGCACCACGCCACACTTAGCTTGTCAAATGACACCCCTGGGGCAGGTAGCTCAAAGCCCTACCAAGCTAACTCTGGTACACCTCCCCACTTCCTCACTGAGTGCCCACTGAAAGGGCAGCTTTACCCCTAAAACACACAAATATCACCTCCCTGGTTGCTGCATCCCAGTGAAGAACAAGAAACTTGCAGAGAGTAGAATCTAGAAGGCCCTGGGGCTCTGCAGCTCCCCAAATCTTGACAAAGCAAATTTAAGAGAGAAGCTTCACTTTGAACAGCTGCCCCAGAACTTCCAAGACGACTGATTCATCCAGTTGAAATGATGCTGCACCAGGATAGGCTCTAAGTCCAAGCATGTTCACCATCCCAGAGAGGCCATCTTGGGGCCCTCTGCTTCTCTTAGCCTTATAAAGGGGAAAATCCTGGCTCAAAGAAACAGAGCAACGACCTTCACAGGAGCTTTGATGCCCAGTTGGCATACTCCTTTCACACTGTCTGCTGGTACCCTGGCTGGGGCCCAACCCACTTCGCTTTGGTCCCAAAGACCTCACATTGCAAACCTCCTTTAGGACACACCGGACTTCCCTACCTCTCAGGCAATAAGAAAAAGAAAAGGTAACAGCAAAGATTAATTCCCAATCAGGCTCTTTAGGGCCAGCAGAATAAAAGCTAGGATTTCTGAAGACCCAATTCCATGGCTGCCCCCGACCCCAGCTCTTCTCCCTCTGTTTGCTTTGAAGAAACCTTTCTAGTGGATCTGGCTGAAATCTCCTCTCTGAATCCCACATGCTACAGTGAAGTCCATTTCTTCCCATCCATTTCTCCACAGAAATGGAAAACAGCTGGTCACCATCATCCCTCCAGACTTAGGGGCCATCACTGGACAGCATCATTAATTTCCAACAGTGAGCCGGTTATTTGCAGAAAACATTATTCACCACTTGCTGCACAGAAGCAGCAGACTCAGCCAAAATCTCCTTAAGAAAATCATGTCTTTCATAAGTAGCCAGCTCCCCATGGGATTCAGTAATAGATGTTAAATTGCCTTTTCATGCCTAGAAGTGAGCTTCTTGATAGGTAGGCTGCCTTTCTCTCCTATAGTTTTCCTGGTCATTTTTAGGCCTCACAAGTGCTTCTTCCTTGATAGAATATAGATTGATTTAGAGATCCTCCATGAATTCAAGCCTCACCAAAAAGAGACATCAGAACCAGGGCCAAAAAAAATGAAAACAGTGACCCTGGATGTTTCAGCCTCTCCGAATTCATTTATGCATTTATCTTTGGAGACAATGACTGCTTTCTCACTCAGATGAAAATATCTTCAACTTCAGGTTGAAATTTACCACTAAATAGGGGCGCAGGTGAACAGGCAAAGCCAAAAACTAATTGCAACACCTCACAATTACATTGGGACAAAAGATCAGGCTAACTTTTGCTGGAACTCGCCCCTTGAAATGCACAGATCCAAGAAGCTCTTAGAGAAACATCAGTCAGATGTCTTCAGTGCTCAGTAGAGTCAGCTGAGGTCCAAGAACCCTGGGGAGCTTGCCCAAGGTCACACAGCTAAATGCTGGCGGTCCCTGATCTCTCAGGTGCTTGCTGTGTCCCACCTAGCAACTTTCCGTTCTGGATAAACCATGTGCTCTCTCTGGATTTTTTTTCCTCTGTGTAAAGAGCAGCAGCTGGGCCAGACACCAGCTAGAGAAGGCATGGTGGTTTAAGAGGGGGAGCTCTATGGTCAGAATGTGGGTTCAAATCCTGGTCCTGCTCACTGTGTAATCCTGAACAATTTACTTAAGGCTCACTGTGCCTCAGTTTCCTCACTGCAAAGTGGGGGTGCATAATAGTACCTGGTATACACCTCATACAGCTGTTATGAAAATTAAATGAGATGATCACAAAGTGCTTGGCAGAGCACCTTGTACATAGAAGGACTCACTAAATATTAGTTATCATGTCTTTTTCAGCTTTAAGTTGCATTACTGTAGGACTCTAATAGGGAAAAATGACTATCCTTTTTTTTTTTAATGGCAACATTTCTCCCCATTAATTTCATGCCTCAGGCAAAAATCAAGGCCAGACATGAGCAGTGAGAAAAGAAAGACGATTACTAGAGACTTGGAGAGTGATTTAAGGAGTCAGGAGACAAACAAGCAAATGGATTTGAAGAGGAGTCGCTTAAGAATTGATTAATGCTTCCAAGGTCCTGCTAATAAGAAAAAAACAAACTATAAAACATATTGCTAAGCCCATTTAAAATACACATGACCCTTGTGCCAGGATTTCTCTTACAGAAACACTTGTTTCAGTGCACAATTATATATTGTATAAATATGTTGCTGCAGCATTATACTAGATATGTATTTCAATGCGCATATGACACATGCATAAATGTAGGCATGACTGCCTACAGTAACACGTTACATCTATGCAAGGTATTTACAATGGGAACCCAGTCAACTGAGCCTGGTTTTCCCCATTTCAAGATATTTATTCAGAACATGTCAGAGCTGTGTGGTGGAAGCAGGGTCCTCAAGATACCAGGCATTACAGCACGTTTAGCTGTCCCAACACTTGGTAAGTGATTAATACAAATTCTTCAAGGCTCCTGCTGAGGGTTAACCCTGGTGACCTCTGAAAAACAAGGGGGACAGGTAAGGGGGCCTTTTTTTTTTTTAAACTTTAAAAACTCTGAATTTTTATGCATACTACTCTGTGACTACAGATGACACATCAGAATTCTCTAGACCAGGGTTTCTCAGCTTGGCACCACTGACGCTGGAGCTGGAAGATTCATGGGGAGCAGGGGGTTATCCAGTGCATGGCAGGGTGTTTAGCAGTATTCCTGGCCTCTGCCCACTAGATGCCAAGTGTGACAACCAACATGCCAAATGGACCCTGGGGGGCAAAATCACCCCCGGTTGAGAACCATTGTCCTAGCCAACAGATCAGCTAAGTTAAAAATACATTATCTCATGATAAGTACAAGTAATTATTACAGCTCAGGCCTCCTGGGCCCTGTGGTCTTTCCCTACGTTGGGAAACTTTTGTGAGGATCCACTTCTAGTCACCAGCACCACTGAAGTTTCCTGAGTTTGAGTCCCACCTGCCTTCCACGTAATGCTTTGACTTTATGTATTGGGTGGCCTGCCAGTAGTTCCTTGGTGCAACTAGCTCACATTCAAGGTCAATTTTAGAAAAGTAAACGGCCTTATATTCTGACAAAAACACATAAATAACTTCTAGAATCTCTTTTTTTTTCCTACCAACCTCTTTGAAAAGGAAAAGCAAAACTATTTTAGATCCTCACAGTTAAGTAAACACAATAATACACTGATCTGATGATGTTTTTAAGGAAGTTACATCTTAAATGTTTGTGTTTTAATGCTCCAAAATTCATTCTTACATGTCCTGAAGACAAATACATTCTGTTTTTATTTCCTCATTTCCTTTTGTTTTTTGCCTTTGGCAACGTAAATCTTACAGTGGCTTTTGGCCTAAAAGAGAATAAACTAGAAAAGAACACTCCCATGTCTGGTCAAAAGCATGAAAACGGCACAGAACAGAAAAATTTCTGTGTGCCCCCATAAGAATTTTGAAAAACTAGGTACCCCAACACTCATTTTGAATTTGACATTTAAAAGGCTTTCATCTAAGTTTATGGAGTTGCAAAAGATATCATTTCTGGCATATAAATATTGATGTGTTTAAACAAAACTGCTTGCTCAGTCGCTCGCATGTACCTAAACAGCACAGGGATTTGACTCCCACCATTATCCACCTAAAAGTTCATATAAACTAAGCCACGTGTTTATGTTTCATGCACTTTTCTGCCAGTGGGCTACATTCTACACCGACCAAAATGCACAGGCAAGCTCTTCTTCAAAAGTCAAAAAATGTATATCATTCCTTTTTTCTCTGACTTGTATTTAATTACATTTCCCCACAGACTCTTACCCTAGAGCAACTCATATTTTAGACTAGAAAGGCTATTATTGATTTCTTTATTATACGTCTCTTTAATATATTTATATACATTTCAATTAAATTTTTAAAAATTTCCTGTGAGCCTAGGGCTCTAACTGCTTAAATAACAATTTTCCTGGATTAAGTTACCATTAACAACTACTAGTGGTAGGGAATAGATTCATAACAACAAAGTTATAATACATAAACATTAAAAAGTAAAATATTCTTGGAAATGCAAATTTTCATGGATGAGGCTTTTTTCTTGTTTTTTTCAATTCATTCGTATATCCATGGATAAATATCAGTCATTGCTAGATAAAGACAGAGTTAGGCATCAATTTATTTCTATTTTTTTCTGTGTTTTCTTTTTTAAACAGAAGATGGGGGAAAAGTAGATAGTTTGTTATAATATTGTCATTTTGTTCTTTGAACTCTTTCCAAGTGACAGGCCCAAAATCCCATTGTGCTCCATCACAGAAAATTACTTTTAAGAATCTCTCTGCTAACAATTTGATTAGATTCACATCAGAGGACAGGACAGCATCTGGACTGCTCAAGGATTTGTGCCCAGTGATTAGTGATTAGCATCCTGCACTTTCCCCACACCAACATGACAGGGGTCCCCCTGTTTATGCATGGACACTGTGCTACCTGGGGACAAGGGACAAATGTGTCCTTCTTTTGTGAAATGGGAGAGGGCAGCTGTGCAAGGAAGCCTGGGAAAGGAAAACCAGCTGCCGGGGCGTCTCAGGCAGAGCTGCTTCGGGAAGGAGGACAACACTGGGAGCTGAGGATCGGGAAACTGATTTTGCGAACCCTCTCTGCGTGCCTGGGTAACACGTATTACAAGTTCTAACAAAACCATCTTAGGAGGCACCTTTTCAAAAACCAAATGGAGGAGATGTGAATGTGGACTGGGTATGGGATTACAGTTAAGTGTCATGGTCAGTTAGGGATGTGTATTGAATTTACAGATGAAATTACATATCTGGGATTTGCTTTTACAAATTATTCCAACTTCCCAAGAAAGCTGGAGGAAGACAGATGAAATGAGATTAGCAAAAAATCAATAATGATTGAAGCTGGGTGGCAGGTACCTGGGGTGCATCACAGAATTCTCTCTACTTTTTCACACGTTTAAATATGTCTACAGCAAAAGGTCTTTTACGAGGAAAGATAAGTTTATTTAGTGCCAACAAAGCCCTCTGGCAGGCCCTTCCTAAATATTATTTCATTTTACAAGTCCTCAGGCAGCTACCCAACAAGCCTCTTCCACTGTCTATAGAGAGGCAGGGGCATTAAATACACTGGAAATACAGGGTCAGTGATAAGGGGGAGGCTTTAGCACCTGGACAGCAGAGATGCATCCTGGTCACATACGTAGAGACTGGAAACACCCTACAGCAGAGAAATGTCTGAGTAAACATGTCTCAATTTATATTCCTCCTATAACATGTTACTTACCCCTGCAGCAAAGCCAAGGCTTCCATCTAAGATCCGCCTCTGAAAATGAAAACAGGATGTTTCAGTTTCTAAGGGATATTTCCCAGAACGAGAGGAAACCATTACCCCTAAGGGAGCCACATGAATAAAGACTGGACCACGCCTGAGTTTTCAAACTTGCCGGGAAGCCTGGATCCGAGCCTTTATAAAATGGGCCAAGAAATCAGGGGAACAAAATTTTTTTAAACTTCCATCCATCCCACAGCCGATCAGAGTCATCCTTCAGTGTGGTGCACGGCTTGCCATGGCACACCTGCTGCCTCTTACTTTCTCTGGGAATTATAACTACGAGCCTTCAGTAAGCAGCTAGCGTAAAAGATGGAAACTGACAAGCGTTGGCCAGGATCATGCAGACCAACCAAAACCCTCCCACACTGCCAGAGTGGGTACAAACTGGCACAGCCAGTGGAAGTGACCACAAACACAGCCTATGACCCGGCAGTGCCACTCCTGAATAATTACCTAACAGCAACACATACACGATTTCACCAAAAACACATGTACAGAAATGCTCTTAGCAGCACTGTTTGTGAGCGCCAAAAACTAGAAACTACCCAAGTGGATACAACAATTAAGATATATTCATATAGAAGAATACCATATGGCAAGGAGAACACACACAAAATATATGTGAACGGAGCTCACAATCAGGCAGGGGCATCCAGGAAATTGCAAAATAAATAGGGTGAAATCAGCCAGACACTGAAGAGCACACACTATATGATTACTCCATTTACATAATATATAAAAACATAGAAAACTATTCTGTGCTGTTTGAGACCACGAGAGGGGTTGCCTTTCATTGGAGGCTGGAGTGTGGGCCGCGTAAAAGAGAACCTGAAGGGCTGCTGGGCGAGGGTGGGGGGCGCTGGTACTGTTCTAGAGCTTGATCTGGGCACTACTGTATTTTCATGAGCATTTGTGAAAAATTATCAGGCTGTACACTTATAAAATGTGCTTTTGCTATATGCAACTTACATTTCAGTCAAATGGTTTTTTTTTAGAAGTGGACTAAATTAGGAATATAATCTATAGCCATGTGAACATATGACAGGCATGTTGTGGTATCAGTCATCTGATCCGTGAGACTTCCACTAATGTCCGGCTAGCGGGAGTCACCAGGTCAGTTCTCGCCAACCATGGCAGCCTCTTCCCCGCTCTGAGCAACTACGTGGTACAGGGAAGGCTTTGACCCTAGTGAGCCATGTAAACGACATTCTTCTCTAGGCACGCCATGACATAAACGTTAATCTAACCAACTAATTTCATCAAGCCGGACAGATACAGTAAAGAAGTCAGGCAAAATCACCCTATCGGCATTCCTCTGGATCTCCAAAGGAGAAACACTATACTTTTTCCTAAAGTCAGTAAATCTGTTATTCCACTTTAGACATTTATTTCACGGAACTAATCAAATATGTGCTCAAAGATTTGTATTCATCATAACACTATTTCTAAAAGCAAGAAAAAAAGGACATATCCTACTGTCCAGCGGTTGGGTAGTGGATAAATAAATTTCAGTACATCTTTATGACAAGATACTATACAGCCACTTAAGTAATTCAAGTAACCAATATAACCAAAGTAATCAAAAAACCATTTAGGGATATAGGGGATGCTTATGAGATCAACTGAGAAAAGCTGGTTATAAAACATTACATGAGATTTGATCCCTATTATGTAAAGAAAATAGACACGTATATACTTATGCATACTCAAATGCAACTGAACAATTTTGAACAAATGTTTTTTTTTCCTTTCTGAGTAGATTAGAAAACTTTTAAATTACTTCTCTAAACTTTTCCATATTTTACAGGTTTCCTAGAATAAAAATATGATTCTTTTAAGTCAGGAAAAGCAATTCTGAGTGAAGCTACGCCAATGCTGATAATACATGACAGGTGTCTGAGTGTCTCCTATCTCAAGTGACCCTCCCTACAGACCTGGTTTCATCTGGGTGAAAACCGAGGTTTGTTCTAGGGGACAGAGTACACCTCTGTGGACTCACATCTACTGTGGCCTTTATCTCCCCGGCCAGGTCCCTTCCCACTTCTCACACACACCTCCTGTGCAGGAAGGATTAACACAGTGCACCTGAGCCTGCTCTCTTTGGAAGGTCCTGCTTTCAAGGCTGGTCCCTGGCTGACTTCTGGGACCCTGGAACTGCAACTGCTCCCTCGTTTCCCTAACTGATAAGGATGGGTCACTGCGCCTGTTTTACAAACCCTGCAATTTATGTGGGTGACCTGCTTTCCCTCTCTGAGTCTGCAATGTGGGTAGTAGCAGCGGCCAGCACCCAGCAAAAACCAGAGTCTCTAATGGGCACCCCTGGGCAGACACATCACCATGTTGCTGGGGATGGCCCATAGGAGGGCAGGGGTTTCAGACGCCTGTGCACACGTTTCTCCAGACTCTGCCTGTCTTTCCCTTGCTGCCCCTGTTGTGTGTCCTTTCACTGTCATAGACCTTAGGCATGGGGATAACTACATGCTGAGTCGTGTGGGTGCTTCTGGTGAATCACAGATGTGTGAGTGGTCTTGGAGACCCCCTATAAGCCTCTACATAGGGAAAGGTCTCAGCAATTCCTCCTCCTGACCTGGGTGGGTACGGGTACACACCCAGCCCCAAAGGAGCAGCCTCTGGGATGGCTCCCCAATCCTGCGGAGCCCCACAGCACTAGCCGGGGCCACATGGGGCTATGAGGTTCTACTCATCATAGTGCTGCATTTAACTCAGCTCTCAGGAGACCCCGGGGGCTAGACCCCGCCTAGTGCAACTCAGGCCTTTCCTTCTCAAAGCAAAAGAAACTGGTAAAGGGAAAACATGGGCTGCTCTGCCCCGGCAGAGCACAAGAACAGGACCCCGTGAAACCCACTGTAGCTGTTATGAAAAAGGAGGGGGTCGGGGAACCTGGGGCCCTCTCCTCCGGCTCCTGGGTGTCTCTCATTTGGGGACTGGGTATCGAATGTCTTCACCACCCGTGGCTTGGAGTTGTGTGTCTTGAGTTCCAAGTCTCTGACAGCCTCCAAATCCCCACTGAGGAGGGAGGAGAGTGCAGCAGGGGCGGTCTGATGTTATCGCTGACATCGATACCTGCTTTACTGGTCTCTGACAGAACAGTGACTGGCTTGCCAACTTCCTA
>PVJD01001226.1:62103-290518 GCA_004026545.1 Mormoops blainvillei
GCAAGTGGTGCGGGGGCTATAGACACCCGCTCTCCAGGCCTGGTACGGAGAGGGGGCGCAAATGAGAGGACAGAAGAAAAACACCACCCACAACCTGGAGGGATGGCCAGCGGCATTCGAGAGCCTGCCACCCTGCTATGTGGAGTGAAGTTGTTCCAGAGCCTGCTAAGAGTCCCCGCGAACTTCCAGAGCCAAATCAAGAGAACTCACCTGCCCACTAGAGAACATGAACACGAGAGCCGCCCCAGCTGCCGTCATCCCCCAGGTGAAGAAGGTCCCCAGCAAGGCCTGGGACACAGTGCTGTAGCCTCGGAGCATACTGGGTACGGCTGTGGGAAGAGGGGCAAACCAGGGTCAGTGCCGGCGGTCCCCTTCGGTGACACTCACATGTTCTAAGGTGTCCTAACCCACTGCACCTGAGCTGGCCTGTGTCTGGGTTGGTCTATAAGCCTTTCCACCATGCCATCCCTCAGGGAAATCATCTAATTCTGGAAGGAGAGACGTGGGGACACCTAGGGAGACACCAAAGGAGAAGATACCATGAAAGAGGTTACGACATCAGGAAATAGTTCCAAAGAGAAACTCGAAGAATGTGAAATATTAAGCCTAGAGGAAGGCGGGGCCTGACTGCAGCCTTCCGCCCTTTTGCCTCTTCCTCCTGCCAGTGCCAATCATCATCCGTCTTCTCCAAACACTGGTGACTAGCTCAGGTTCCCTCTTGAAACTCATCCACTTAAGTCCTGATCCAACCTATAAAAGCTCCCCACGAAAGCTCCCGTGGCCTGCTAAGGGCGTACTCTGTTGACTGAACTACAACTAGCCCAGTGACAATTCAAGCCTGTGTCTCCATTACCACTATGTCCTAAGTGGGCACCAACTCAGCCAAATTATTGACAGCACCTGGGACAAGCCCCACATGGTCCTGCTCCAAGTCTCTTCACACGGTTGCCTCCCAGAATGCCTTCCTTCCCAGCCTCCAGCCATCTGATCCGGAGCATCTTCTGTTGCCCACCTAATTCCAACTTTGATTCCATGCTTTCCGATCGCTCTCCACACCAGTCCCTGCACAAGCGCCCACCTTTGATGCCTTCTTTGCGTGGGCTTGCCTCCTTCAGCTTTCACCTCATTCCTTGCTCAAGAACAGGAATGAGGCTTTTTCATATTTCACACCCCAGTATGTAAGGCTTCTGGCCCCCCAAAAATGCTTGCTGAATTATTTGTGGCACCTTGGACAGCTTACCTTGATAGGACACTCAGCGAGGACAAGGAAACAGAGCCATAAGTAAGATGCCCCGTCAACAGCTGAAGCTGAAGTTACACCACTGCCCACGGAGGGACATAAGAGAAGGCCCATCCCCTGCTGTTTTTGCCCAGAGGGCCTCCTCTAGACTTGAGTGTGCTTTAAATCCTAGCTCTAAAATGATAGGGAATTAGACTCTCGCTGTGGAAAATTACAGGGCAGAGAAACCCATTTGTTGAAAAGCCCTGTGTTCTGGTACACAAACATCAGGGCCCAGGGCCTCCTCATCTCAAAGGGCTCATTCAGCTCCTCACTGGTCGTCCAGCACCCACAGTGCTGGACACGGCCCCACTGGGCTTAGCCCTGCCAGGCCCCAGAGCTGTGAGGAGCCAGCAACCCTGGGCTAAGGATGCCAGCTCTCTCTATTGACCCTGGAACGAAACCGTCACAGAGGGTGTCAGGGGCGGGGCCTCAGGCCATGGGGCTCAGGATTCAAAAGTAGGAAGGCTATGGGTCCAGGGAAACCCAGATAAGCCCAGGTGAACCCAGGCTCAACCCAGTGCCAGGAAACCTCTAAGACAGCCGACATCTATGGATTCACACTGTGTCCCCGTAATCTAAATGGAACTCAGGATGGTGACTGCACCAAATAAAGAAAAAAATCATTTTTAAAAAAACACACCCTTTTACATACATCAACTTGTTAAGTCACCTTAAAAAGAGGGGTTTGTGTTTGTTTTTAAAGCCAGACATCTGGATCACGACACCTCCCTTCTATGTCTAGCTGCTTGGGGATAAAATTTCCAACAGCATTTACAAACACACAGAACTATCATCCACTTAGTATTTATCATCCAAGGCAGGTCATTTTAAAAAATGCAAAGAAAAGCAGTATTGAATGTGCCTTTTAACAGCTACAGAAAGGAGGAAACCATTTGCATTTGCCAGAAGGCCAAAGGCAAAGTGGGTTTGGTTTTGGGAACTTGTAGGTGTTTGTGGGGGGCTAGTCAGAGGGAACACAATCTTCTAAGCCTGTCCATTTACAGCTGAGCACTCTGAGACATAAAAGGGGCACACAGGGAAAACCAAGACCCCCATCCCAACAGTTGCAGCGTTTATCCTTGGCCATGCGAGACCAGAGCCTCTTGGGGAAGTTTCTTCCCTTTGCTGTCCTAAGAGCAGCGCTGGTCCACCCTGGGAGCTAGTTAAAAATGCAGAACCTCAGGCCCCACCCCGGACTTGTTGAATCAGATCTGCATTTTATCGAGTCCCAAGGGGTGTCTTAAGAATGCACATTAAACTGGAAAGCACCGGTCTAAAACTAGACAAGAGCTAGAATTTAGAAGGTGACTGATTCCCTGGCCCTGTGAGGGATTGGCAAGGCCAGCGCAAAGTCCCAAGAAGAGTTTTCTCCAGTAGCCCTGTAGGGACAGAGAGCGGCAGCCCCTGCACCTTAAAAGCAGCTTCCACAGTGGGGCCCAGTTCCTCGTGAGCTGGATGTTAATACATAAACCTTGATTAGATTGCAAGGGGGGTCGGGGTTATTCTCTGCTCACCCCAACTTCAAAGATGCCACCACCACCCACAGGTGCGCACTCTACTACAGCAGCACCTGAGGCGCTGGCTGATCCAGGTTTCCTTTCTTTTCTCTCCCTTTTAAACCCGTTGCTAAGCTTGCAAGAGTCAGCTGCAAGATGTTGATGAAGCAGGGAAGAAACAGCACTTAAGGCAAGTGCACACACAGGCCCTAACTCCACCAGGGGAACCCAGAGAAATGATTCGGGTTAGGGCTGCTGAGGCTGTGTAAAAGTTCTCCAGTTCCCCGCTACTCAAAGTGTGGTCCGCAGACCGGCTGACCTGGCATTAGTGGGACATGCACAATCTCGGGCCTGCTGCATCTTAACCACATTCCCAATCAAGTTCCAGAGGTCCTGCTGACCCCCAGAGCCAGGAGGAGGGGACACAGAGAGGCCGGAATCGTAACCACCTCCTCCCAGAGCTCCAGGGTCCCCACATGCCCTCCATGAAGCTCTGAATGAAGAGGATCTTGGCGAACCACCATCAAAGGCAGGCAGGTCGACACCCTCCAGCTAGCTTGGGAGAGGCGGCTCCGGCGGGGATGGGGGCGGGGGGACCTCTCCCTCCTCGGCCACCTGCCGAAGCCGCCCCGCTTCCCCTCCGACCCCCTCCGGGCCCAGGGCACTCCCTTCCAAACTCCATGTTGCCCTTCCGAGTCCCACACTCTTGTCCTGGTGGCCCCGGAACCCGGGCCTCCAGCCCAACCTAAGGCGCTGAAGGAGAGAAAAGCCGACTCACTACGGTGCCCTCTCACGCCCCCACTCCACTTCCATCAGCCCCCGCTGCTGCTCGCGCGCCGGCTCCACTCCCGAAGTCACTTCCTGCTTCCCTCCCCGCACACGTGTCCCTCCGCCCACCAGGCCCCGCCCCGCCCCGCTGTGAATGGCAGATCCTGCCGGGAAGATCAATTCTCTGGTTCACAGCCTCTGCGGGCTCAGGAGCAGGTGGGGCGGGTAGAACAGAGCCCTGGGGCCAAGGGGAAAGGACATTCTGCACGTATTAAAGCCTCAGCCGTCTAACCTGAAGCCACAGAAACCCAAGGAACGAGACTGTGTAACATCGCTGATATCATTTATGTCACAGCTGAGTGCCATGCCCTGAGGGAGCGGATCAGAATGAGTTTGAGAGGGTCTGGGAGTAGCGGTTAGGGGAGGCTAGAATCTCCCACCATCAGCATCCATTCTCTAGGTCAATGGCCCTCAAACCACAACTCCCAACAGGGTCACCAGGAGCGATGTCAAAGCACACAAAGAGAGCACCCTCAGAGGTTCTGGAAGTCTGGGACAGCCCAAGATTTTCTGTTCTGAATGAGTTGCTGGGATCACTCTGAGAACCAGATCAAGAGCTGAACCTCCTATAAAAAGACCAGAGAGCACAATTGCTAGATTTAGGCAAAATTAAAACAAGATGCTTGGTTAAATTTACATTTCAAATTTACCGTTCAAATAAAAAACAAATTATTTTTTAATGTAAGTATGTCCTGTGCAATATTTTGGACATACTATGCTAAAACCTCTTGCATATGTGTTGTTTATCAGAAATTCAGATTTAACTTGGCATCCTGTATTTTATCTGATGACCCTACCAGAGGGTAACAAGAACAGAAAAACAGCCCATCATCACACGGCCACGACCAGAGGGTCCTATAGGAGCAGGCCTTTTTTGTCCAGCAGAAGTCAGTCATTCGCGTTGAGGATGGCACCACATCCATGCACTGCATCACGAAGAGGGCATACTCACTGTAGGATGGTCTCTGTCCTCGGGACCTTGTCTGACCAGGGAGAGCACCAGACCAGCTGTCTTGGTCAGCTCGGGCTGCCCTAACAAATGTTTCTGTTGTGTATAAGCTACCCAGTCTGTGGGATTTTGTTATAGCAGCATGAATAGATGGTGACACCCCATTTTACAGATAAGGAAACTGAGGCTCAGGAGGGCTCTGTAGTGACCCCAGGTCGACAGGGCAGTGTGGGAAACCAATTCCACCTGACTCCAGAGATGGTATTAGGATATTCAGGGCTCCCAGCATGCAACTCAACATCCTGATTAGCAGACACTCTCACTTCCCTTAAACCACAGCAGTCCCTAAAGCAGGATGCCCAATGCCCAAAAGACAAATCGAACCATTTGCCGTCTTTCCCAGTGAGCCCCCCACACACACACTCATACACATACACACCAACCCAAACTGCTTCTGTCTTTCTCACATTCCCTTATGATAAGAAGTACCAAAGTGCTGACCAAAAGAAAATGTAGTTCCTTGAAGCTAAGTGCCCTGGCTCTTCCCTCCGGCCCACTCCCAGCCCATCCCTATTCTCTCCCACTAGGGCAACATGCCCTGCAGCCTCCATAAATTGGGAGAGCAGTGGAGGGATGGAGGATGCAAGAACAGACCAGAGCAGTGGCTCATTAAAGGGTGGCAAGGGTTTCACAGGCAGGAGGGCTGCCTCCCAAGTGTGGAAAGGCCAGAAAACTAACTGATCTTGACAACCAGTGAAGGAACCACAGGGCAGCGGAATGGTGGCCCTTTCCAGAGGAATCACGTCCACCTGAGCTTTGGGGTGGGTAAGCAAAGAGGTGGCAGCTTTGTCTTAGAAAGTGCTGGGGAGATGGAGAAGAGACAAGAGCTGGGCACAAGGGATCCAGCCCAATGAGTCCTAGATCTCCTTGTTTTTGCTCCTGTCATTCTCTCATTCTCATTCTCCCTCTCTCCCTTTTCCTCCCCCTTCTCCTCCTCACCTTCTCTTTCTCTCTCCCCCTCCCTCCCTCTCACCCTTCCTCTCTCAGATGTCATTTCTCTTAGGAAGCAATGTAGCAATTGAGTACAGTTTTGGAATCTGACAGCCTAGAAGGAATCCCAGCTTAGTATGTGACTTTTCTTGGACAAATTCCTCAACCTCCCCCAGCCTCAGTTTCCCCATTCAGAGCCTGAGAATAATAACGGGTACTCTCTCCTGGTTACTATAACTGGAGTAAAGCACCCAACACTCAGCCCAACGCCCATTGTGGCAGCCTGAATGATTAGTTTCCCTCAACCCGCTCTCATTCATTCACTTATTTACTCAAGAGACATTTCACGAGGCTCTGTTCCGTGTCAGGCACTCTGCTAGACCCTGGTGTGTGGAGATTCACTAAACACATGTGGTTTTGCCTCCCCACCCTTTCTGGTCTTTCATTTCTTTCCCATTCCTGAAGTCTGACCACTGAGGCATCAGGAGCATTGAGATAAGCCTGGGAGCCTGGGGCAGCCAGTTCCTTCCCTCAGCAAAGTGTGGGTGATAAACTGCCCTCTCCTCCAAACTGGCACTCGTATGCTGATGGTTCCTAGAAGTAAAAGCAATACAGTTTATAAAAGTGCTATTGAAATGTAAGGTGGTTTTATTGCTTTGTTTAGGGGATTTTTTTAAAAGATTTTATTTATTTTTAGAGAGAGGGTAAGGGTACGAGAAAAGCATCAATGTGTGGTTGCCTCTCGCACACCCCCTAGAGGGGACCTGGCCTGCAACCCAGGCACGTGCCCCGATGGGGGAATCGAACAGGCGACCCTTTGGTTCTCAGGCTGACGCTCAATCCACTGAGTTACACCAGCCAGGCGTTTAGGGGATTTTTTAAAGTATCCCCCACCCATGTAGCCAGAATCCATCTATTTCTCTCCATCTTCACCACTGCCGCCTTTGCCCAAAATAACAGCTTTGATGCCTCATTCTGCCTGGCCACCTGATTAATCTCCCTGATTCCTCATTGAGCATCCCCGCAACAGTCCATTCTTCATACCATAGCCAAAGTGATCTTTTTAAGGGTACAAGTCCAATCACATCTGTCTGCTATTGCAAACCCTTGGAGGGCTCTCCATTGCCCTTGAACTCAAGCTCCCACCCTTAATCCATGAAGCCCTATGCAGACTGGCTATGTAGCCCTTTCTCACTCTGCTTCAGCCAGGCTGGTCTGCCTTCTCAGTGAACACCAAGTATACTCCCACCTCAGGGCCTTAGCACTTGCTGTTTCCTCTGGAACAGGGCCTGGAACCTCTGCCTATAGTGTCTGTCTCCAGATTTTCACCTGGATGGACACTTCTTGTCACTTGGGTCTCAGCAGAGGCCTTCCTTGAACACCTACTCTTGCACTGACCTTCCAAGCCCATCTTCACTCTCTTCATGGCACTTCTGGATATCAGGTATTCTTATTTATTCAGTCCCTTTCAAATGCAAGTTCCGTGAGAGCAGTACCATGTCTGCCTTTTGCACGCATTGTGTCCCCAGTGCATGGCACACAGTAGATGTTCAACAGTTGCTGAATGGAAAAGTCTCTCAGGTATAAAAATGTTATTTGTTGGCTGCACTTTACCTATTGAAGGCCTTCCTGAGAGTTATGAGAAAAACAGTATCTGTATATTGGATTGGATTGTCCCCACTAGTTCAATTGTAACTTAATAGTCATCCAGTGGCCCTCAGCCAAGGGCAGTTTTGCCCCACAGGGGGCAATAGGCAAGTGGGAGGATGCTAGTGAGTAGAGGCCAGAGATGTTGGTAACCATCCCACAATGCCCAGGACAAGCCGCACAGCAAAGAATTATCCAGCCCAAGATGTCAGTGGTGCCCAGATTAAGTAATCCTAGTGCGATCTCAAAAAGTAATCTTCTTAGTACGAAGTAATTATAAAAATCACTCTTTAAAATTTAACATGCCCTTCTAGAAGCATGTGGCCTCAGTCAAGGCACCAGGTAGCATTTGATTCACCCTAAAATGCAAGAAAGAAGAGAACCGACTGCCCAGTCAATCTTTATGTCCCAGTACAATCGCTGCACCGATATTCATACCATCAAACCTCCTAGGTGCTCAATTTCCTCTACCCCTTTGGGTCTCGATTACTAAGGTTCTGATGAGATCATCTGGACGCTATGACATCACAGGGCTTCCTAAATGGAAATGCCTGGAAGGGCTTTGGCAGCGACTCCCCAACAGGTAGAACAGATCTGGCTGTCCTTGTCGTTTGCTCCCCAATGCCACTGATGAAATGATGAAGAGGACATCCCTAGTTGAAGGATCCCATGTACACACAGGCTGGTAGAGCAGTATCCTTGACTGTTCTTTTAGAACCACTCTAGATTTTTGTAAAAAATAAATATGAAAAGAAAAAGAAAAAGAGGACATTCCTAAGCACCATCCAAAGGAGACAAGAGCAACTTGATGCCACTTTTCTGAGCCTGGTACAGGGAAGAGCTGCCCTTGAGGGCTTGAGGGAGGAACCTGAGTCAGTAATCAGGTCGCTTCTCACCTTTGTCTAAATGTTTGATTCTGAACCTGCACCACCAGAGCTCAAGCTGGGGCATAAAAGGACAGGCTCTACTGACCTTATAGAAATCTAGTATTGGGAGAGAAGTTTTCAGCACTGTGACAGGTATTTAAAATGCAAATCTCTTGTTCAAGTGCCAGCTTAATAAGATATGGAATTGTTAGATAAAAACTACCACTAATTAAATTGAAACCATGCCTGTCTCTGAGATGATAATCGGCATGAATCAGTTTTCCAAATTTTCCCCAAGTGCTTCAAACACTTGTTCTGGCACCTCATAAGTAATTCTGTGGAGGTCATTTCACTAAGTTTATGAAAGGGAATCCCGGAACAAATAAGTCCTACTCCAGAGCCTGTTCCTCCATAGCTATATGGATCACATGAACGACTTGCTGATTCAATCGGTCATTCCGCAAATGTTTACTGCATACTTACCATGTGACGGGCATGTCTGAGGCACCGGTTCCACACCGCTAAGTGAGACAGGCACAACCTGTGCCCTCGCTATGCTTCCAGTACCGATGTGCTGGGCACTGCACTGGCTGTGTGTTTAAATTAAAGCTTATCATGAAGCTGTTATATTATTATTCAGTTCCTTCTTTCCTTCTGTCATTCCTCAGGAAACATCCACGCCTCCCACTGCTCGCGCCAGCTAGTGAGGACAAATTAACAGGAGATAACTCCCTCGTTTCGATGGATAGAGAGACAGTTGACCAGTGTGGCCCCTCAGGGCCCCACCTGCAAGGGGTTGCTGGGAGTGGAGGGTGTCCTGGCGGGGAGGGACAAGGGTACATGTCACCATTGCTGATAACTGTCAAAAGATGCCTCGGAAGAAAAGGACCTCAATCTAAGGTCTTATGATTTCTTTTTTCATTCTAAAGGAATATATATTTTAATAACGAAATTTCTAATTTCTTTTCTTAAGGAAGACTCTTAAAATTGTATGAGCTTCAGAACCCCCAAAACCTGATGTACCCTGGGTGGATGTTTAAAGATTTACGCTAGAAAACAAATAGCTTCGTCTAGCGGGCAGAATATTGCCCCCTACGAAGAGGTCCATGTCCTAATCCCTGAAGCCTGTGAATGGGTACCTTACATGGCAAAAGGGTCTTTGCTGGTGTGATTAAGTTAAAGATCTTGAGATGGAAAGATTATCCCGGACTATCTGGGCATACCCCCTGTAACCACATGGGTCCTTATAAGGGAAAAGAGGGAAGCAGCAAAGTCAGAGTAAGAGAAGGAGGTGTGACCATGAACACGGGGTCAGAGCAACGCAGCCACAAGCCAAGGAATGCAGGCAGCTTTTAGAAGCTGGAAAAGGCAAGGACTTGGATTTTCCCCTAGAACCTCCAGAAGAAACATGCAGCCTTGCCAACTTTAGCACTTGATTTTAGCACTTCTGACATCTGGAAATGTAAGATACATTCATGATCATTTATTAGAGCAGCAACATGCAGCCAATCCACTTCCTTTTGCCTGGAAGGATCACATTGTAGAGACCTTTCTCCAATGATGCTACGAAGCACCAAGACCTACCCTTGGTCCTTGCCCACTGTCATTAATGGGCAGGACCAGTGACATAATTTGTGGGACCTAGTGTTAAGTGAAAGTGGGAGGCTTCTTATTCAAAAGGCAGGAAAAAGGTGCCATTGAAAATACAAAAATATAAAGCTTTATCCCTTCTTCTGCATGTCTCCTGTGCACACTGCAGACTCCATTGTCTCATCGAACTTTGCTCACAAAACACTAGTTCAAAGATAAAACTTCTAGGAATCCCAAGATGGTGACAGCAGAGCATTAAACCAAGCACCGAGCCTTTCTGAGTGTGAGGCCTTCTGGGACTCTACAGGTCATGTGAGGCCATCACTGTCGCTTAGACTGGGGTGGCAGGGCCAGACAAGACCAGGGTTGGTTATTCAGCAAAAAATCCACCGAGAGATTCAGAACTAGGATGTTCAGGATAGAGGGAAAGTGTAGGTGAGACCAGGACTAGAGCCCGAAGTCCTGATCCAACCCAGCCCAGGGAGGGACACAGCAGGCTGTGGGGAGCCTAGGATTTAAGAAGGAGAAACTCCAATTCCTAGTGGGAAGGAGCTACCAGGCAAGGGAGAAAGTGGGGCCCCTTCAGCAATCAGAAACCAGTGGACCAGTACCTGGGGTCTCCAGGTGTTCCAGGGGCCTAGGAAATGGTTAAGAATTGAAAAAATAAAAATATTGGATCTTGGGCTAAAGAAAAAAAAAACCCTGTAGAAATATAAATTAATAAATGTTTCACTCAATGCCTATAAAACCTTGTTAATTGTTGACTTTGGTATTCATAAAAATTTAATAACATTTGAAAAACAATCCGAGGCTTAGCTTTTCTCACTTCAGGAGAACTCCTGAGCATGCATAATAATGGCTAAAAAAATCACAGCCAATCATAAATTAAATAAGCTTAGAGCCAAATAATTTCAAAAGCAAAATTGTAGAAATCTGATTATTTTTAAGAGGGGAATGAAGGACTTAATGTGGAATGAGGGAGTGTTTTAATATGCTTGGTGCAATATGGGGTGAGATCTTAAAAAAGCCAGAGTTCTTCAGAGGCCTACAAGGATCCTAGGAGGCCCCAGGGAATAGGGAAGGAGGTAGGATTCCCAAAAGCTTTATTCCTTTCCCCAGGAGCCCAAAGGGGACAGGGTGGCGGGGAGGGAAGATCCCTCAAGAACAGAAGAGAAGAAGGTATGGAGGTGGTCCCTCAACCATCTAGAGTCAAAAAGGGGAGTGGATCCCAAGGCTCTCCAGATCCCATCAGACTGAGCTGGGGGATAAGACCAGGGCTGGAAATGTGTGGCTGCTGTGTGAGGTCATCTGAGAAGCTCTGTGTAGTGCACTGAATGGTGGCCCCCAAAAAGATATATTCAAATCCTAACCCTTGGCACCTATGAATATGTCCTTATTGGGGAAAAGGGTCTTTATAGATCTAATTAAAGATTTCAAGATCAGGTCACCCTGGATTAACCAGATGGGTTCTAAATCCTCTGACACGTGGACTACTTATAAGAGACAGAAGGGGAGGAGACAAGACACAAAACAGAAGGCCATGTGAAAACAGAGGCACAGATGGAAGTGATGCGACCACAAGCCAAGGAATGCCTGGAGCCCCCAGAAGCTGGAAGAGACAGATCAGGATTCTCCCCTAGAGCCTTCAGGGAGAATGTGGCCCTGCCAACATCTTGATCTTGGATGTCAAAACTTCAGACCTCCAGAACTGTGACAGAAAACCATTTTCTGTTGTATTTAAAGAGTTCTTTTGTATTCTTAACTTAAGAGAGAGAGAGAGAGAGAGATGAATGAGGGAGGGAGGGAGGGGAAGAGGGAAGGAAAGAAGGAAAGAAGAAGACAGAGTGAGGAAGGAAGCCACCTCTCTGTGCTTCTAGGAACTATCGCAACCTAACAGGGAGCAACCATGTTTCCTAATTCAGCTTCCATGGGTTAAATTCAGCTTATGGGTTAAGTTGTGTCTACTACAAAATTCACATGTCAGAATGTGATCTTACTTATAGACAGTGTCTTTGCAGAGGTAACCAAGTGACCGTGAAGTCATTAGGGTTGGCTCTAATCCAGTATGACTGGTGTCCTTATATAAAAAGGAAGTCTGGACAGAGACACGCATAGAAGGAAGGTGTTGTGAAGAGATGCAGGGAAAAAGCAGGCACCTATGGGCCAAGAAGAGAGGCCTGGGCAGATCCTTCCCTCATAGACCTCAGAAGGAAGCAACCCTGCCAACACCTGGCCTCCAGAACTGCGAGAGAAAAAATTTCTGTTGTTTAAGTCACCCTGTCCCTGGTATTTTGTTAGGCAGCCTTCACGAATACCAGGCTGAAGGTGACTGTCACTTACACCATAAAGTTGAATGCTGGGAAGAATCTCCCAAAGCTTCCAGTCCAAGGCCTCGCAGCTAGTGGCACATGCCTGGAAGCAGAGCTGGTGGTGCCCCAGCGGGGCCGGCACCCACATCTCCCATCGGCCCACTTCCTCCCACATTTCACACATTTGTGACTCCCCAGTCATCCTAAATCATAGCTTTCCATCTCAACCATGATAATGATTATGGCAAGCAAGACTGCAGGGAATGGGCCAGAGTACCAACACTAATATAAATGTTGCAAGTACTTCCCCAGTATTCACACGAACAAACCACAGAGGCTCCCACTCCACATCTTAACACATCCTGAAAACAAGAGGTGTGAATACTACAATAAATTTCATGACAAATCTTCTACAACTATTTTCAAATAATATATCATTGAGACTTTGCACAGATTCACACTGACCTTTTATCTAATGTTGTCGTAACTTGCGAGGTTTTGTAGCCTTTCCACATGGTCAAGAGCCCTCAGCGGGGACCTGCAAGAGATAATAACCCAGCCAGTCTCCCACATGAAATGTACTCAAAAAATCATTTATCTAATTTAACGGAATGATGGAGTCCCCAAATTGCACGGCGCCCTCTGTTCCTGCAAATGGTGTTGGCCCATCAGGATGATTTCCCAGGAACATGCCTAATAAAACTATTTAAAATTTAGGAGGAAAATGATGTTGATCACTCTAATGCTATACAAGAGCATAGTTCAACAAATTATAGAACATAAACGCAGCAAGTCAAAATGATAAATACCATAGCAATGTAGGAAATATTTATGATACCATATTTTGTGAGAAAAGCAATATACAAAATGATATGGCATTTGTTGTTACAATGGTAAAAATGCAGGTAAAGGATGAAAGGGAATTCATACAAATTGAAGTCGTTGGGGCATTAGGTGATGAGAATATAGAGTTTTTTCCCCTTTCTAGAATATTATGTCCCTTTCAAAATTTAAAAATATGTTAATGAGGTATATAAAAGGTGAACACAGAAAACAAGGTTCATTGAGCTTAAATAATAAGACCTCAAGTCAGCAGTGAGATTCCTGATTCTCTCAGAGCAACACTCTCGGTTAATAAAAGAAGCTCTCTGTGCTTATATCCAAAGCCACCTGCATGTTTAAAACACCCAGCTCTTTAGAAAGCCAGGTCCCCTTGAAAATTTGCACGGTTTGTTTTAATCAATCATGTTCTCAGAATTTTCTTCACCTCATTAGCTCTTCCACAGGCAGCTGCAGAACGAGGTAGATCATCTCCAACTGATGAGAACCAAAGGCCCGAGGAAGGTCCCTCCCTCTCTTCTATTCCCACATGCTCCTCCAGGAGCCCCTAAGGACTGCCGGTCACCACCAGGCGAGCCCGTCACACTACAGTCCATGTCTCTTGCCTTCCAGTTTCACAGACAGATGGCTAGCGGAGCCTTGGCTCGGACAGAACATATGATCTCTGAGACACCCACAGACGTGTGGGCTCCCACCACCTCCCAGGGACCCCATCTCTCTGCACATCTCAAATGTTCCCCAGATATGTTCAGGGAACCTCAAGTTCAGGGCAAAGTGTTCAAGTCTAAGACTCCTTTTCTACTCCTGCCAGAATCAAAAAGTTATGAGAGTGGGGCCTCATACAGGGTCCTTCACCCCGACCCAGCTGCCATCAGGGGGACACATGGCAGTTGGACTTTAGATAATGTTGTCTCCTGAGGTGCCTGCTTCTGGGGTTGAAAGGACTATGAGTACTTCTGGAACCTTCTATAGCCATAGTGGGGAAGCACTGTGATTTGTTAATACCAAAATCTACTTTGTATTCATTTTAAGAAGCATCAATTATCTAATAAGTAATCATCTTCATGTTAACTGTAAGTCACCTATCTAACCTTAACCCCCAAAAAATAGTTTGAAAGAGTTTTTACAAACAATGTTAAGCATGAATTAACCCTTTTCCCCATTTTTCATTCATCAAAGACGCACTTGTATAACTACCAATCAGAGCTTCCTACCAACATGACATGCCAGGGCTACAGAACTGAGAGACTCCAGGCCAAAGCAAAGAAATTACGTTTTAAGTTGCCTTTGCCTCATTCAGCTCTTGGAAGTAGTAATAATTGATGAACACAATACCAGGCAGTCCCTTCAAGCCCAGCAACTCCAGGCTGGGAAACTGGAAATCACAGCTGCAAGGGGTAACAAATAAAAGAAACACACAGTCCTTGGCTTTGAGAAACCAGGAAAACAATAATGTAAATATATCCATGGGAAACAGTTAACTCTGTGAGTAGCTCCCAACCCATGTCCATTGCTGTTCCGACCCATATACCAATTAGGTTTTTCAACCTAAAGGGAATTAGAGCGAATGTGTGCTCTCCCTCTGGTGAATAGAGAAGACACTTAATGAATATTTTTCACATAAATGAGCAGTGACCTACATTTTTTTGAGACTCAATTCTTACAGGGCACACTCCCAGACAAGACTCCTAGAACATGTCCTCACAAAAACCCCTAAACGCAAAATTAACCGAAGAATTAAGTGCGGCTGCTGCCCCAGGAGGCTAATGAGACTTCAGGTGACCAGGCTAGGAGGGGCTCACCCTAAGATGGTCTCCCCCGCTAAAGTGCTTATTCATTCCCTTCTCTCAAAGTGACTTCCCCATCTTTGAACCCTTGTTGGGCCAGATGGGTGACTACTCGGTTGGAAACCAGGGCCGCTAGGATTAAATGCGAGAACATTAAGGGCTGGAGGAATGGAGCGGACAGGAGGGCGGAGAGAAAAGGAGAAGGCATTCTCGATCAGGAGACCAGTTTAAACGAAGGCCCAGGGGCAGGAATTAGCCAGTAGTGTTTGGCCAACCACACGGAAATGAGTCGCGCCATATCAGGGAGGGTTTAGACAATGTGCTTGCCGGTTCTACCCCAATTCATCTGCAAATCCATGTCAACACAGACCTTACATCTAGCAAATGACCCTTTATTGCATAAGATCTCGGGCCTTCTAAAGAAAAGATTCATGTGTATTTGTCACCCTCTGAGAATAAAAGCTACTTAAGAGTGTGGAAATATCTCACACATTTTTTCTACAAACTACAAAAATTATTTCCTTCAGGGCGAACGCCTTGAGAACTACAGGGATCAGGAGGTGCCGAAGGTTTTAGTGTAGGGGCCTGGCCTGCTCGAAGGGTGGGGAGGAATCTGGGGTCAGTGGGTAGCAGGGATGGGAGGCCGAAGGACCTTTTGGTGAAGAAAACAAGTCACAGCTAAAGAATGAGAAACACAATCCATCTGATCGCACAAAATGTGCCCCGATATTGGGCCGTGAGGTTTCCTGATTTCATATCTGCTTCTATTCCCAGAATAGGAGAGAAACAAAATAACAAAATAAAAGGCCTTCCTTGAGTCTCCAGTGCAATGGGACTCCTCAGAGCCTTCCACATTAAAGGAAGATTGAAAGGTCCAGCCATGCCTTTCCCCAGGGGATATGGCAGGGCTCACAGGGTGATCAGCCATCCTGGTTTCAAAAGGCTGAGGAGTTTCCTGGGCACAGGACCTTGGGTTTCAGTTGGAACCATTCTGGACAAGCCAGAATGAGCTGGTCACTCTACATCACATCACGCATGTGAAGAAAAGCTGACCATTCGTGCACAGAGGTTTGCGAAGGGTTTTCCCATTATCCAAATTTAAATGACTAGTAGGATCCATCATCCCAGTCCCCTTGCAGGCTTAGGAATCCAACAGGTCAGGGTGTGAACCTCTCCCAGGAGCTCCCTTGTGGTGGGCCTGGGAGAGACACAAAATCTCAGGCCTCACCCCGACCAGATGGACCAGAACCTGCATTTTAACCAGATCCCGGGGCTCTTCCTATATACAGTCAAGTGTGAGGAGCACAGGGTTTTGGGATAAAAACAGTTTCTTCAGCAGTGTGAACCTGTGCATGTGCTATTTCTTTTATCGTTTCAAGATCAGGGAAACCATCCAGCAGTGCCTAGTGGGTTATAGCTTTTTATTAGCAATCACAGCACCACACTGCGAGAAGGCTGTGCTGGATTCTGCCTAGGGTATTTTATTTCCTCTCTTCCTTCTCCTCTCCGGATCTCAGAAAAGAGAATGCAACAGTCCAGAACAACATCTTGGATTCAGTGGTTGCTCTGTTTATTAGCATTTCCCAACCTCAGCACTACTGACATTTTGTGCCAGATCATTCTTTATTGGGGGTGGGGTGGGGGAGCTGTCCTGTGCATGACAGGATGCTTACTTAGCAGCAGCATCCCTGGCCCCCACCCCCTAGATGCCAGTAGCACCCCCGCCCAGCTGTGACAACCAGTAATGTCTCAAGACATTGCCCAGTGTCTCCTGAGGGGAAAATAGCCCTCAGTTGAGAGTCACCGTCTCAGACAAAGAAGAGACACTCTTAAGGCAGCAGGGACCACAGGGAGACATCATGGTGCTTCTTCCTGCCAGGGAGTTCATTAAAGTTTCGAAAACTAGGCCAAGCTGATCCCTGCAGGCTGCTGGAGAGAACCATCTGGGTGACCCAAGGGCCGCCTCATGTCTAAGGTGACGCTTTTCTGTAGATGACATTAATGAAGACAAACAGCCCCTCTGCCATAAGCTCCTGTCGCCTGCCCCTCCACTCACAGCTGCGCTGTATTATTTAACCCGCAGAGCACAAGGAAGGTCTTTTCCCTTTTTATTAGAGCGCCAGGCTGAATGGTACTGGAGGGTTTCTAACAGCATTTAAAAAAAAAAAAAAAAGACTGGGTAGTTTCTGTTAGAACCACCAAAAGAAACCAGCTGGCTCACTCCTCGGCCCTGGTGACAGGAGGCATAAGGCCAAACCAGCTGGGCTCCGGCTGCTCCGTCCCCCACTGTCCCCAGTGCTATTTACTGCCCAGAAGCCCCAGCACCATTCTCACTCCAGGCACGTAGTTAACTAGTATTTTGATGATGCAAAGATGCATGAACCACCACCCCACCCCCATGCTGGCATCTCGGAAATGTGATTCATCCTGCAACATTACAACTGCCATCAGCGAGGTGGTGGACGGGAAGCAGCCCTCGCGGCTTGATCACACTCCCACATAGAAAGCACAGGCAGAAAACTCGCAGCAGGGCCTCAGAGACGGGGAAGAAGCAGAGAGGGACTCTCTCAAGCCCTAGGAGATAGGTGGTCATGGGGAACGAGAGAGGATAAGCAAGTCATAGGGTTTGGGGCAGTATGTTCATCTTTGTCTTTCTGGATGGTTCACAAAATTACTGTGCATCCTCAGGTTGACGGAGTCTTAGAGTCAATAAAATACAGTAGTCTGCTCTCCGCCTTGGCTTGGTCGAACCCAAATCTCTCATGATACAGTTGAAACCCTTTCTTCAGCAAGGCTAGGCTGCAATTAGTCACTATCTTCTACACAATAACGTGTTCTGTTCTCGGCAATGATTAATGGGCCTTTTCTCAGCTTTGTTTTCCTCCTCTAGGCTCTTCCTCAGAACTCACCATTGTCTCCATTTCCCAATCCTCTCAGCATCATTGTCGCTTTCCTATGAACCTCCGCCAACTAGTTGGTGTTTTCCTCCAACTGTAGAGGATCTATAATAAGAATGAGGTAAGCTGCCTGGCTAAGTAAGTTGTATGCCTGGACTACTGCTGCACACTGCTGGCAGACGCTGGCTTCCACCCTTGAAGATGAGCGGATTAGGGTATTGGCGGGGGCCTGCAAACCCTCCATAGCAGCCAGGACTCCAGAGTTCTCAAGTAAGTCATGAAGCCAGAGAGGACGCTTGGCACAGCAGCCTGACGAGCAGCCCCCGGTCACATCTATGCTACCAGCCATCAGCCTGTGGATCTTTCTATCAGACTTCTCTCTGAGGTCCTGTCTGAGCTCTGAGGTCCCTTGATTATCTACCAGGCACTCACTAGGGACTCAAATAATTGCTTTACAGCCAGATAAAGGCAACCTAGAGAGACAGGAGCCTGGTGGGTGACGCGTCACAAGGAGCAGCAGTCGTCTTGCAGCAAGCCCCACCCGAAGAGGGGGGCAGCCCCTTTTTTTCCTTTGGGCATCAGGAATTAGAAAGTTCAGCTGCAAGGACAGGCTTTAGGGACCTGAGGCACCAAGAAGGAATGGTGACTCCTCGCTTAGCCCTGTACAACATGGGGAGTCTAAACATTTAGGGGTCATCCTTAAATATTCATTGGATGAAGAGGGCATGGATAGGGCTGTGGGTCTTGGGATCAGCCTATGGAAAATTAAACAACTTGAAACATTTACGGTATTTGTTTTTGGCCGTGGGAGGTTAGAGGAGTGGGTGTTTTGTGATTGATTGGTCTGTGACTTCCCTATGGGAATGTAAGCTCCATAGCACACGGACCACACCAATACTGTTCAACCTTCTTGTGCCAGTACCTAAGGATATGAATTTGCTGAATTCACCAGTGAATTTACTGAGTCAGAGATCTCCTTCTAGCTTAGCCTGGAGATTCTCAGCTGGTTAGGTTGGGGATGGGGGTGGAGAGGGCTGGGAATGTGTAACAAGACTGTCTCGGGAACTTTAATAAATTTCATGGTAGCTAACACTTTCCCATGTGCACAGTACCATTCTAAATAGTTTACCTGCCAGAACTCATTTTGTCTTCACAACAACCTTATGAAGCTAGCTACTGACACTATGCCCACTTTACAGATAGGGAGACTGAGGCACACCACACACAAAGGACCTGAGTGTCTAAGAAACACCTCAGTTGGTAAGGTCCTGTAATTGAGAATAACTGCCCCGGGGACACTGCTGAGGATGGAAAGGTCACAAGTCCTTTCGTGGGCCAGGGCAGAGACCCAGTGAAGAACCCCAGCCTGAGCAATGTCCATGGCAGAACCAGTCAGTCTCTGCTGGGTTGGGGGGCGTGGCACACCAAATGCACAAGCGTCTGCCACAATATGCCCCCAAATGGATATGTGGCCTCTGGACCCCTACCTGGGACAGGGACCCTACTGCCAATCCAGCAACAGTTTTGCATCTCCCCTCAGAGAGTTCCTACCCAATAGTCCCAGCTTTGCCTCTGGAGCCACCTACATCTTTTTCCTGTTACCTCCTCAAACCTAAATGTGGGTTTTTCCAGCTGTTCTTCCCAGTGACCACAACCAAGCCCCTCTCAACCTAGCCATTCTAGTATGGCTGTGTCAACACCCTCTCCGAGTGCTCATGAGGACAGGGCAGGTCCGCCCCGCCTGCCCTCCTTGTGGCACAAAGCTTCAGTCTGTGCAGTCTTATTGATTCTGTTCATGTTGTACCTTATTGAGGTATTTTCCTTCTTGACTCTTTAAACACACAGACAAAGGTGAACACCCTTAGTTTGTTGCACACATAATCTCCCTTCTGTATGTTCTTCCAAATCCTGCTCATCTAATCCACAATTCCATCTACCTGTCTCTAGGCACCCAATTCATCTGGGACAGAAGTGCATAGCTTGGTGGTGCCGGTCAGAACTTACACTATTCCGTAGTGACCTCTGGAAATGACTTGATCCCCATCTCCTGCCACCATACCTTAGCCTGCACTTCCATAAATAAGGATTTGCAATGAGAGCTGTACCTGTTGTCATCCGAGTGCTAACCCCATCCCCAAATCCAGAGCGACTAGCAAAAGGCAGCACAATTAGCCACCCAAAGAACAGGCTTTGCTGACGAGGAGACTGGTGTTGAACGGGACCAAAGCGGCTTCATGGTGATTTTTCCTCTGGGTGCTGTGACCTTTCGTTCCATGTTTATTTGGTAATGACCTTTAAAGAGCAACCAACAAAAATGAAATGCTTCAAAGGAATAAATTAGATAATGCAGATGTTCCCCAGTGGTAAGTGATGCCCAAGGAGCACAGGGACACATAACAGCAGCCCTGCCCTGGGAAGCCACGGTCTGGTGTGTCCATTAGACTAATATGTGAATAGAGTTCTCAAAAGCTTTTCAATCAGACCACTGAGGACCTGAAGCCAAGCTGACCGGAGCAGAAAACATGATTATTTCCTGAATTGAACCCAAATTACCAGTTGACATTTCATTTTGATTTTGTTTGGAGCAGAGGTAACTCGAATTATGTGGATGCCCAACCAGTGATTTACCATCTGGGGGTTTGGGGGAAGGGAGAGTCCCAAAGGTATGGGTCAGGAGGCAGCTTGGTGAGATCTGCATTCCAATGAAATCCTCATTCATTTAAATCAGTGATTTTTGGCCCCGACCAGGTGGCTCGGTTGATTAGAGCAGTGTCCCAATAGGCCAAGGCTGTGGGTTTGATCCCTGGTCAGGGAACATACAAGAATCAACCAATGAATACATAAATAAGTGGAACAATAAATCAATGTTTCTCTCTCTCTCCTCTCTCTCTCTAAAAATCAATTTAAAAGAAAAAAATATTTTTTTTAAGAGAAGAATAATTTATATCACTGATTTTCAACTGGTGTGCCACAAGAATTTTTAAAACATGCAATAGCTGACTATTTAGTCAGGGGCACTGACCTCTTTTCCCTTAGATTGTCAAATAAAAAAACGGACCATAGCCAACACAGCAATAGTTGCCTCATGTGAATGAATCAAAAGTATACCTATTTCTTGTCAGATCAGCAAAAAAAGAATATAGTTTTTGGTGTGTCACAGAATTTTAGTAATTAGTTTATGTGTGCCATGAGATAAAAAGTGCTGATTCAAATTAATTTTTAAATTTTACTGCACACTGGGCTCTTTGCAAAGTGCTGGAGAGGCTTAAATGCTAAAGAAAATTCAGCTCCTCGAGGTCAAGACATGGGTGGCAACTGGGCTACTGGGCCCACGGAGGCAGGACCCTCTCCAACACTGTATGTTTTTCTTGTATGCATGTGTGTCTCCTTCTCCTGTGTATGTTCCACTCTTCTTTTCCTCCCATTCTCCCATTTTCCTCTTTCTGGCTTGCAAAGATGGCACTCCCAGGAATTACCAAATGGTGATCCTTGGAGTTTAACAAATTACTCACTGTGAAACACAAGCATCTGAAGATAGAACCTTGGAACCAAGGACTTTAGCCTCCTCTGCCACCTGATTAGAGAATGCTACAATCTTTTGAACCTGGGACAATTACATCTTCCCTGCCCTGGGGGAATTTGCTAGGGGGATCCACAGTGAGGGAGACTAATCAAGGGAGAGGATGTGTTTTCCTCTAGGGGAAGGGGCTTCTATGACATCAACATCCCCAATCACCTCTACTGGCCCTGTAACATCTACCACTGCCCTCAAGCAAAGGTGGCAGATGTGAAGTCAGGGCCCACCTCCACTTCCACCCCCAAAGACGGCCTGGCCCTGCGTTCAGGTCCCTTAGGAACTGTAGAGGGAAGTAGAGCCTCAGAGGACATCAATTAAGGACCCTGCAAAGCTCACGGATAGGAGCCAGGCAGCCCAGAGCATGTAGGGCCCCTGGGATTCTTGAATATCTGACCACGTGGACGGTTCTTCTCTGTGGATGAAGGTGGTTTTGGGGAGCTGGGGACTGGTGAGAAGGGTAGGGGCTTTTCAGGAATCAAAACATGAGGGAGAGGGAGGTGCCTAGGCTCAGTCTCTGCTGAAATCCCAGCCCAGATCAGGTCAGGACCTTCCTGTGCAATCACGGCACTGTCCTGCTTACCAGGATGGGGTGGAAGCTGAGGGACTTCCCTGCTGCCAAAGTCTGGGGTTCAAAACACTGAAAAAAGGTTTGCAAACAGATCCTATACACCCACGCTCAGGGCAGATTTCCATCACCTAGTGACTAGAGAAACAAAATGCGGTACACCTACAAAAAAGAAGCTTATTGACCCATACAAAGGGAAAGGGATGAAACCCTGACCTTCGCTACAGTGTGGATGAACCGCGAGAACATGACGCTCGGTGACAGAAGCCAGACGCAAAGGCCACATGTCTAATCCATTTGCATGAAAGAGGCAGAATGCGTAAATCCATAAAAACTGAAAGCAGACTGGTGGGTTTCAGGGTCTGGGAGGGAAGGAGGAATGGATGGTAACTGTTTAATGAGTATGGGGTTTTGTACTGAAGGGAATGAAAATGTGTTGGAACTAGATAGAGCTGGTGGTTGCACGACATTGTGAATGTACTAAATGCCACTGACTTGTTCACTTAAAATGGCAACTTCATGTTATAGGAATTTCACTCCAATTTTTAAAAAAAGCCTGTGATGAACTGGCTCCCAACAGTTAAGCTCCAGCTGTGGGTTTCTGCAGATGCATTTTCCTGACTTGGGAAGGGCCGTGAGGGGAATGCCCCCTCCACTTCTATCCTGGAGCTCCGACGCCGCTTCCCTCCCCGCAAACAGAGCTAAATCAAACGCTTCTCTTCTTTCTCTGGAGGAGTTACATGCCTATTTGTTATTGGCCAGCTCCCCAACAAGACTGTAACTCCAACAGGGCAAGGGTTTGTCCGGTCCCGTGGAGTAGCCCCGTGCCTAGCTATGGATGTATCGAGAAATACTTATAAAGGAATGAGGGAATGAAACTATGTAGACTATCCTGTTTGCACGTTTTCCATTTTTTAAAAATAAAAGCTATAAAGACATTGATGTGAATGTAAAATGGTGTAGCTGCTATGAAAAAGAGTATATAGGTTCCTCAGAAAATTTAAAATAGAATGACCATGCAATCCAGAAATCCCACATCTGGATGTGTATCCAAAACAACTGAAAACAGGATCCCAAGGGATATTTACACCCATTGCAGTACTATTCACAGTAGCCAAGAGGTGGAAGCAACGTAAATACCCACCAACGGATGAAGAGAAAGGGCATGTGGTCCATCCACGTTCAGTGGACTATTATTCAGCCTTAAAAGAGAAGGAAATTCTGACACATGGTCACCATGGATGAACCTTGAGGACGTTATGCTAAATGACACAAGCCAGTTGTAAAAAGGCAGTTACTATATGATTTACTCATATGAGGCACCTAGAGTAGTCAAAGTCTTGGAAAATTTAACAGCAGTTACCAAGGGCTAAGGGGAATTGTTTAATGGGTATACAATTCCAGTTTTGCAAGATAAAAAAGTCCTAGAGATCTATTATACAACAATGTGCATATAGTTAACAATACTGTACTATACATTTAAAAACGACTAAGATGGTGGATTAGAAAAACTGGGTCTTTTCCTCCTGTGTGTCTCCTTTACTACTCATACAGAACACTTCACTTCTGACATTCCTGTCACCAAACGTCTGTGGGTTTTCCCCCACCAAGTGATTCTCCATGACACCAGCTGGGTGTCCCACAGTTTAACTCAGTTCTGACACTCTTGACCTGGAGGGAGGGAGCATCAGATCCCACAGGTTAAGGGCTCAGTCCCCTGAGTCTGCCCCCAACTTCAGATGCCAATTGCAAGCAGTGAGTCCCCAGGGCATCCACGACTTCCATCCAATTTGGCTATAGATCAGAGGTTCCTACAACCCCCTCAAGGTTCAATCAAATTGCTAACGGGGCTCACAGGACTCAGAGAAACACTTACTTATATCCATTGAAGGTTGCTAAAGGATACAGGTGAACAACTAGGTGAAGGGATGCACAGGCTGAGGCCTGGGAGGGCCCTGAGCACAGGAGCTTCTGTCCCCGTGGAATTGGGGTGCATCATCCTCCTGGTACGTGGGTGTCTTTGCCTACCTGGAAGCTCTCCGAACCCCAGATTATTGAGATTTTATGGAGGCTTCTCCCATGGGCCTGATCGATCATTAACTCCATTTCCAGCCCTCCCCTCTCTGGAGAAGGGGACGGCAGAATGAAAATTCCACGCTTCCAATTATGACTTGGTCTTTCTGGTGACCACCGCCATCCAGGAGCCCACCCGGAGTCACATCATCAGAACAAAAGGTCCTCCTGGTGCCCTTATCACAGAAGAGCACAAGGGTGTTAGGAGTGTTGTGCCAGGAACCAGGGGCAGAGACCCATCTGTATGTTTTCTACTACACCGCAGATGGTAAAGTTTACATTATACTTTTTCCCACAATTTAAAACATTTTACCACAATTTTTAAAACATGTACAGAAAAATGTATAATGTGTATCTGTAATTCTTTTTCATAAATGGTTTTGTGAGAGGGTGGCCGCACCCACCAGAGCCCCGCTGCCTAGCTTTGAGTGGGGACCACCCTGGTAGATGAGGCTTTGCACAGCAATGCCCTTGAGTCAGTCCTGGGCTCCATCTCCCGTCCCCAGGAACCCATCAGCACAGATTGGAAAAGTGTTATATTGCTGAATGGAGTGGCAGGGGGACCATCCAAACAGGCTTACGAAACAAGAGTCATTAACAAGAAAAGTCAACTAAAGTGCTCTTTGTCAAGGCTAGGCTGCACAAAACATGGCCCAGAAAACAACTGTATCAATTTACAATCAAAGTGGGTCTCTCCTAGAAGGCAATGGGACCCCAGGACAGACGGAGTGGGAGTCACAGGGTCTGCTCACCTGCACAGTTTGAAGTTTTCAAAGGAAGGGAGGAAGCAGAAGAGAACTGGACCCTCGTAAACTTTAATTCAAGGGCGGGCATACTACAGCTCACGGGTCAAATCTGTTCACCACCTGCTCTTTGTAAATAAAGTTTTATTGGAACACAGCCACAGGTACTCATCTATGAATTGTCTGTGGCCATTTTGCTACAACGGGAGAGATGAGTAGTTGCGACAATGTGGCCCACAAAACCAAAATGTTTTCTCTCTGGCCCTTTATAGGGGAATTTTGCTGACTCTGCTGTAGTGAAAGAAAAGAGTGTCCCACTGCATGGGGAGGGCACAGTGCTTTGCCCCTTATTCCAGGGCAAGTCCCCTGCTCCTTTTTGTTTTTGCTGCTTTTCTAATGCCTAGTGTAGCCAGCCCCCAGCTGTGCCTGTAACGGCACAGAAATCCCAAGCTGTGAGTAACACGAAAGCATTTATAATTGGTTTTGGATGCTAATAGGAGTCGTCCATCTCCCTCTGTTTCCCAGAGCTGATTTACCTTCGTAATCATGCGTGACTAAGACTGATGCTAAGATGCACCCACACTCCCAGAGCACTCCCACCACCCACCGACTGCAAGGTGGGGAGGCCGAGGAGAACTCAGAAATGATCTCACGGGAGCTGAACAGCCAGGGGAGAGGCTGCATACCACACCCCCCTCCCTCATTGTGAGGAGACACAGGGCCCAGCTAGAGTCGAAAGGCAAGAAAGAAATAGGAGTTGTCCCTAGAATAACACTCTTCGCCTTCTTTAGTTAGAGTCTCCTTTGAAAAGCTGACAAAAATTATGCAGGGACCCTCCCCCCAAAATGCAAATGTATATAGATAAACCAACTTTGCATATAAATTCATGGGTTCACGATGCCTTAAAACATATGGATAGACATCAGGTTGTTAACCCTTCATCTAGACCAGAGGCTTTTACTGTTCTTTTTATGCAGTCAAATAAGGTCTCACCGAGAGGCCCAATATTCAAAGTATCTTAAGGCAAGGCTGTTGTCACTCACACCCCTCCCTCTGTTACCGAGGCAGTTCCTGAGGTCAGTCTTTGCAGAACCATGCAGTGGACTGACAGTTTTGTGGTTAGCGGACTGACCAGGAGAGGGCGCTACAGGTTCCTCCAGTTGATGCCCAGGGAGAGGCATGAGTAGGGGTGTTTGGAACTTATTCTTCATCCAAAGACTCAAAAGATTGGTGGGGTCCACCTCTCAGAGGACAATGAGGCACCCTGCAGCTCCTGAGCCCTGAAGGGCTATTTCTTGTGGGCTGTGGGCCATGGCCCTGGAACTCAGGAAGTTTACAAATGATGTGGGGAGTCCACAGAACATCAAATAACACTACAAAACTCAGAGAAAGAAAAATAAATACAAGAGCTGTGCCCATACAGGCAATGAGAAATTGCCAACTAAGTCACTTCAAATCTTTTACAGAATAAAAGAAAGTGTAAGGATTTTTTTTTTCTTCAATGGCTAAAAGAAGACGTATGAGCACATGTACTATGACACCAGAGAAGGGGCAAGTGGCTTTCAGTCAGAGGAGCCCCAGAAGGCTTTCTTGACGGGCAAGGATTGGGACTCATGGTGGGCAGGATGTGTCCTGTGGCCACTTCAGGTGGTCGTCGTCTGTCTACCCTGCTGCAGGCTCCAAAGCATCACCCGTCAGAAGTTGTTCTGCTGGGAGTCCTCAGCCTCTTCTCCATCAGAGCTTCCCCACAAAGAGTAGGAGTAGCAGCAACATAACTAGTCAATGAACTCTGATCCTGAGATTTCTAGTCTAATCCTTAAATAACCGCATAGTATAAGTTTTACCCCTGTTTCTAGAACAGTGTACAGAATATAATATATATGTTGAATATATATATATTTATATTTATCGAATATATATATATTCATTGGCTAACAATTTCTTTATTAGGTTGAATAACTCCCATTTACAGATGGTGCAGGGGTAAGGTTGCTAGATTTAGCAAATAAAAATACAGAACAGTCAGTTATATTCAAATTTCAGGTAAATAATATTTTTTTAGTATAAGCATGTCCCAAATATTGGGACTCTGGGTGTATTTTATGTAGCAACCCTAGGAAGCAGGCAGTGGAGATCAGCAAATTGCTTAATGTCACGCAGCTAAGAGATGTCAAACAAATTCAAAACCAAGTAGTCAAACTTAGACCAGGTTCAATGGGCTCCTACCACGCTGCCACTCCCTTCCTACCTTCCAAAAGCCCTTTGAATACGTCAGTATTAAAATGTTTGATACATTGCATGGTAGTTAACAACAGTACATGTGGATTTCCTCCCTCAGAAAATGAACTCATCCTGTTCTTTATAACTACTTGGAGTTGACTCAGCTGGTTGTCTTTAGGAATCCATTCTCCTCTTCATCCTCAATTAAAGAAACCCCAATCTCAACTGGGCACATGGCCACCTGGGATAAAGACTATGTTGTCCAGGATCCCTTGCAGCTATGCAAAGTCATGTGACTAAGCTCTAGCCAGAAAGTTTCCTAAAAGGAGAAAGCAAGCTCTTCTTCTCTGCTTCCTCTTATGCTGGCAAGAATGCTATGCAATGGCTGTCACTATAGTAACCCCTCTCAGACCACAAGGGACCTCAGGGATGAAAGTAACCACTAGCAAAACAACAAGATAGGAGGACCCTGGGTCACTAACACTGTGGGACACAATACTAGCCCTGGACTACTTAGAGACTTGTCCTACCTAATTTAAGCCACTGTTCTTTGGGGTTTCCTATTGGAGCTTAACTTAACTGTAAATAATTCATGGCCTCGGCACCTAGAGCAGGGAGGTGTGGAGACACTTCAGAAGGACTCAGGGAAAGTTTTCTGAAAGGATCCTTGCTGCATACGTGAATAATTCTCTGCATTCTAGATTATAGCCTGGGAACTTCCCTCACTAACCTCATGCAAAACCCCAATAAAATACATGGTCAAAAAAAAAAAATCACAAAACCCTTGACCCCAATGCATCTATATGCAGTTTTATACTTTTGTGGAGAGGGAGGAATGGCTGGAAAAAGAATATTTTCTTTTTCTTAGATATTCCCCAAACACTGAGATTTCACTGGCACACAAGTATAAGTTATTAATAATACAATATTGGACTAAGTGGGCTAGAATTGCAGCAACATGGAAAAATCAAAAGACTTCAAGATGAAACTCTTACAATTATGCAAATGCACCACCACTTGGGAAAATATTTTAAGTAATGTTTTCATCTCAACCTTCATGGCCCTTGGAATCTTTAGGTATATGACCCAATTTATTAGCTCAAAAAATAAAAAGACCCCTCTAGAATACTTTCCAGCGAGTTCCATAAAATTTCAAGCTTAAATCGCTCATAAATTATAAATCATGCAAATATCTTGTATTAATTTTTAAAGCTCTGAAACTTTGAAAATCTCTCTTGATCCTTAATGCATTCCATGGCCCTAATAATATTTTATTGTTTAAAGAAACTATTGGATTAAAGATATACATGGTAAATATATGGAAATAAATGGTAGCACATGTGCATTTGTCAGTTTTTAGTTGCATGTAATAGAAGCTAACTCTGATTTATTTAAATACAAATATAATTTATTAAATGGTTATGGAGTAGCTCGCAGAACACTCATGAGGAACAGAGGCAAACAGCCAAATGCCATCTTACGATTACACGGTAGAACTAACCTGCCTCACTAGCACCCCGGGCCCCTGGACACCATTTCCATAACCACTGGCTCTGTATCTTCTGGAGCCTGGACATAAGCAGTGCTGTTTCTGTCGCCCTCATAAGAATGGACTCAGCTTAGTCCTGGTTTCTTCCTGTCACCAGCTTCTCATCCAAAGCCCTGTGTAGGCACTTATGATGAGTATGGCACCCACACCCCAGTTTTAATGGAGGCTAGGAAATCCCTCAGCTGGTTGTTCCAGAGGTGAGTTTTCTCTCCTAAGGCAGATATTCCCTGTACAGAAGAGAATTTTCATGAGACGAGTACCATACAATGCAATTTGGTTGACGACCTGATCCAAACTATTGTCCCAATGTTTTCTCTAAGTATTAGTAATTCCGCAACACCCTGAAGTGGTTTTATAACACTTTATTTTGTCCACAATTTCATTTTTTTCTACTTTGTGGTTTTTACTTCTAATTTATTGTCAATCAATTATTTCTAATTGATTATTTCTAATAGCTTCAAGTTAGAAACAGCCTATGTCCATCGATTTATTAAAATGAATTAGGGTAGATTACAAAGTGACATAGATACCAACATAAGACATAAATACATACTTGGCTATTATAACGACTTAGCAAATTTTTAAAGTTGACAAAGCACTGCCAAGACAGTGAGGCAGCAATAATGAGATGGAAGTGGGTTGGCAATTTTTAAAACTCTCTGCATTCCAAAAAATTTCAGGCTGATCTGATGTTTTTTCTCTAGTTTTATATAGTTTGAGGGTTTTTTCTTATTACGAAAAGACAAAATCCTTTTTGAAAAAATTTGTAAACGATTGTGAAATGGCCCCCATGGTCCACCAAAATGATCAATTTAAACAGGTATCACATGCTGTCACAAACATATGTCACAATGCTTGGAGACAGTAACCGTCCTCTCAACCCAAGTGCTTTTGACCAGATCTCCTGTTCAAGTTGTGGAGTCCCGCTGTCGCTGACCTGACATAGAATATGCTCCCAGAGTACTGCGTGGGCAGAGACCCAGCTTTGAAAGGAGTTTAATCGCTAAAGTCGGATCTGTGGGAAACTCATCCAGCGTCACCCAGCAATGTGACCATCAGGCAGGCTGCCCCTTTGGGTCCTGCAATCACCTTCTGGCTGGATACCTGCCCAGCACTAGCATATGCAAACAGCAGCCTGACACAGATGGACCACAGGGGATGACCTATGGGTGGGGGCAGGGGTGACGCAAATGAATCACCAACTAGAGATACGCACCTTAGAGTTCAGCAAGCTGACACATGGCTGGTTTAGGAGGTTCCTGTTTGTTGTCTAAACCCTGAGAAGACTATGGTCATCTGGCTGGCAATGAGGTGGGGGTGGGAGGGAATAAAAAATAAAGAAGTTCTGGGTGCCTGATTTCTCTCCCCTCCTTTCTCTGGCTCCTTTCCATCCTAGGGCACATTTTCCTAGTGACAGCTGGTCAGGAAGATGAAGTCGAAATGGTTCCTGGACCATCTGTTAGCGGCCACCCCACAAGGCACCGCCCTCCTGTTCCTGGGCCATCCCCTCCTCCAGAAGCACCTCTGGACTATCAGAGGCCCTGGGGGTTGGGGGCCGGGGTCATATCCTCTTTCAACACTGCGTGCTGGACACAGTTCACTTTGGTCCTTTCCATTAGCTTCCAGATAGTAGCATTCTCTCTGGACTTCTGCGATAACTTTGAGTCTCTCACCTTGGGCTCCTTCAGTGACCAGTGAAAGAGATCAGAGCGAGAGCCTGGGGAAAGAACCTGGGTTTCTGAGTCAGAGTGGCTCCAGGCGTGCATTAATTAGCTGCACGAACTGAAGCAAGTCACTGATCTGAGTGGGGGCGGGAGCTGTTTTCCCAGGAAGATCACCGCCTGTCCTGTGCTTAGAGGGTTGGATGGAATTCTGCACCTAAAGCAACATCACTGGGAGAGGTATGGAGAGCACAGAGCAAGTATCCATATCCCTGTCCGCGCCCATTCTGCCGTCTCTGATAGAACTATTAAATATGACTCTAAAACACGGCTTTGCCGCCCTTACCGGCATGGCTAGTGGGTTGGGTATTGTTCCAAAAACCAAAACGTTGCCAGTCAATTCCCGGTCAGGGCACATTCCTGGGTTGCAGGCCAGGTCCCTGGTCGGGGGTGTACGAGAGGCAAACAATTGATGTTTCTCTCCCTCTCTCCCTCCCTTCACTCTCTCTAAAAATAAATAAAATCTTAAAAAAACAAAAACAAAAACAAAACATGGCTCTGCCAACAATGTTGAAAAAGCAAAGGGGCTGTTATTCTGCCTTTTATTTTAATATCTAAACCATGCTACGCAGCTTCCTGCCTCCCCGTCACTTCTTAATTCAACAGAAATGGCCACACACCAAAGCCCTTTAGAGGTGAGCCTTTCCGACAGCTGCTCCAGTCACCCCCGGGGTAACTTTGAAGAATGCTCTGTCAGAGAGAGCAGCCCCCATGCTTCTGTCCTGGCAGGTGTTTCATACAAGCTACATTTGCATGGAAACAGGATTTGTTCTTGGTTCCCAAGCAGCTCGTGTTTATTACCCCCAGGTAAAATACCATAACTCTCCCCAGTCACTGTGCCCAGGTGACATTTGGCAACATCAGACACGAGGACCGCAGGGAGTGGGTGCCAGCCTCTGTGTTTTTAACAAGAGACTGGACAGAACCTGTCTGTAGACTTCAATTTCTGCTAAGAGAATAGAGGGACAAAGGGACATAGCCCTTGCAGAGATGTTTCATTTTCCACTGGCAGACGGAATTTAGGTCTTGGACCTGTCTCGGTCGCTATGCCAAATCTTACAAAATTAACACAGAAGATGCCGCCCCTCACCCCAGTCCTTGGACAAGGAAAAGGAAGATCGGAGTATTAAGTGCTGTCAGAAAAGCACTTCTCATTAGCAGCTCGCAGTATGTCTGTCCCCAAACGCAGCGATCCCTATGGAAGGGACGAGCCAGGGAGCAGGCAGCTGGTGGGCTGCGCGGATGGAGGTGGAAACCCACGAAGCAAGTGGGACACCAAGGAAAGCGGGGAGGACGCTGAGGAAACCAAGCTGCTGGATGCACCGGGAGGAAGAGGGTGTGTTTATAGGAAGCTACATCATACATAGAAAAGACTGGAAGGCCATGTACAGTGTTTTCACAGAGGCTGGGTCCCAGTAAGAAGGTCTCCCGGTTTATGGTGTTTTTACCCTGTGCTTATCTGTTTTCCAAGTTATGTTTGTGGAACATGCAGCTCTTTTGTAATTAAAGAATAATTATTTGTTTCGTTTTGTTAAAGAAGAGGTGTGTTTCTGTGAGCATGCTCCATCAGGAAAGTGGGTGCGGACAGGCGTGGGGGCTGGGAAGGCGGAGGGCAATGAAAATGGTATGAGGGGCCAGACACGGGACTGGTTTTTCCACCACCCTTATCCCCTCTCCCCCACCAGAAAATAATGGCCTGAAGCCTCAATCCCCTCCTGGGGTGGTGCTATGGACTCAATGTGTCCCTCTAAAATCCACATTGAAGCCCTAATCCCTGTTGTGATGGTTTTTGGAGGTGGGAGCCTTTGGGAGGTAGTTAGGTCATGAGGGTGGAGCCCTCATGAATGGGATCAGTGCTCTTGCAAGAAGAGACACAAAAAAGATGATCTGTCTCCGCTGTGTGAGGACACAGCCAGAGAAGATAGTCCTCACCAGACACCGAATTTGCCAGCACCTTGATCTTGGACTTCAGGCCTCCAGAAATGTGAGTAGATAAACGTCTGTTGTTTAAGACTCCAGGTCTGGGGTGTTTTCTTATGGCAGCCCAGGGCAGACTAAAATAGGTGACAAGCATATGAAAGAAAGGAAAATGGGGGATGAAGACATGGATGCTACCTGCAGTCACGGTTCACCTGTTCACGTGCTCATTGTCAGGAACTGGCTGCCCTCGGAGAAGTCACCTGGGGATACTGTTTAAATGTAGATTCCTGGGCCCCTCCCCATCATGAAACTAGGAGGTCTGGGGTTTGGGCCAGTGTTCAGGGCCATTCTTGGGCACACTAACTCTTGAGGACCAATGAAGACACCAAAGTCAAAAGAAACAGCTGATTGCAAGGGTCCTATAAGCAAAACTTGCGCCCCATACAAAAGAGGGGGTGCATGTCTGTTGTGGGGGTGTGAGGGTGGGTCAGGGGGCCTCCTCTGAGAATTGTAGTGTGTGCAGCACTCAAATACTTCAGGGATGGACAGAGCTGGCTTTGTCACTAAATTGGTTGTTAGGTCTTTTCAGGCATTTTTAATGCATAGACTACCCCTCCTTCTCCTTTCTGTGTTCCTTGCAGAATACTTGTTGAAGAAAGAGACTGCTTGTCCCATAGGATAATTTTTTTTAGACACAGTCTGGTGGCATTACACCCTTACCTGAAATTCTTCCCTGACTCCCCATGAATACAAATAGTTCTAGAACTTGAGGGAGCACATGAATCAGCTAGGGGAACCCACTTTCCCTACCCACCAAGGACTGCATTTTCCGTGTGGGGCTGAAACACTGAAGAGGTCTCGCTGGAGCGGAGGGGAGCAGGCCGGTGTGGGCCAGAACAGCTAGCACACAGCAGAGCAGCCCAGGGCACAGCAGACCTGCCCGACGTGGCACAAAGCGCACTGTCGAGGAGCAGAGCAGAGCTGTCTAGTGGGAGAGAGGCCTGCCTCACAGCCATGCTGTTGTCACAGCCATTCTGTATCTCAGCTGAGCTGTTTTGCAATGAATAGTTTCCTCCTTCACTACAATAAATACATTTATTTATTTATATATTTTAAAAAGACTCGCCTGGGAATCTTGCTACAGTCCAGCTTCTCTCTCCAGCCCCTTCTCCAGAGATTCCACTTCCAGAGGCATGTGCAAGGGGCCTGGAAACAACATTGTTGGGAAGCCAGCTGGTCGGTCTGATGTGCGTGGCCCACATGCCACATGCACAGGAAACCCTGCCCCTCCACCAGTCAACATCCAACAGGACATCCACGTCAGTTTCCTAGGGCTGCCGTAACAGAGAACCACAGACTCATGGCTCTAAGCCAGAGAAATGTATTCTGTTGAGGTTCTGGGGGCCTGAAGTCTGAAATCAAGGTGTCGGCAGGAATACGCTCCTTCAGAAGGCTCTAGGGAAGGTTCCTTTTTTGCCTCTTCTAGCTTCCAGCATTCCTGGCAAATCTTTGGTGTTCCTTGGTTTGCAGATGCCTCCTTCGAATCTCTGCCCCCACGGTCACAGGGGCTTCTCCCTTTGTGTTTGTGTCTCTGTGTCTCATCTTGTAAAGACACCAGTCATATTGGATTAGGACCCACCCTAATGACCTCATCTTCACTTGTATGAAATTGAACATGCAAACAGGCAATGGCCAGAGTAGCACCCTGACCCACTATCTGCAGGCAGTCCAGGAAGCCAGCCCATTATACAGCAAGACCTAAACCTTAACCTTAAACCTTAAACCTTAACCTTGACCTTGACCTGGCTGCCTTTCCCTCTCCCACACTCTATTTTCCTTCCACACCAAACTACATTCTGTGCCCCACCCCCAAAAGGATACCCAGTCTACTGTCAGAACACTTAGCATATTACATTGAAATCATCTACTTGTCTCCACCAGATGCTGTATGTTGCCCAGCGGATAGGGCATCTCACTTGTCTTCATATCCAGGGGGCTAGCACACTGCCTAGCATGTACAGATGCTTAATAAATATTGGTGGTTAAACTGCATGGCCAAGTGTGTGCTTCCCCCCACCTTGTCCTCCTGGAAAATTCTTTATCATCCTTTCAGACTTCCCTCCAGCGTGGGCACCAGTCACCTGGTGAAGGCTTCCTGACTCCAACCCACTCCAGGCAAAGGCAGGGTTCCCCCAACATTTCACATGCTTGTCTATCAGTGTCTGTCTGCCCTACAGGTTGGGGTGTGTTTTTCATCTTCTTATCCTCAGCAAGAAATACAGTATCTAGAACAGAGTAAATATTCAAAACGTATTGGTTATATGGATGACTTTGGGGGCAAAAAAAAAATCTCTCAAATTCCTCCTGCTTCTTCCATATGCACCCACATCCAAACACACACCTGCTAACAACTGCAGTCCCTTCGCATGTGGAAGAGCTTCTCCGGGCACAGTGCAAGAGAAGCCCCACTGCTGCCCAAGTCCATCTTTCTTCCCATCTCTTCAATCTCCTGCTCCCTCTTTTCTCTTTCCTGTTACATACATATAACACTTACTACCTTTAAAAAAAACAAAAAACTCTTTTCAGCCATATGCTTTCCACTAACCATGCCTTTTTCCTTCTCTTCTCACTCAGCTGCTGAAAAAACTGGCTCCACCCGCCACCTCTCCATCCTCGCCTCCTCCCTCCTGAACACCCTGCCGTCCGCCTTCTGCCCACATCACCTTGCAAGGCACCAGTGACCTCCTCTTCCATCGCCCTACTTCCCAGCCCTCCTACCCTGTAAGACCCTCCTCTAGCCATCCAGGACAATAATCAGATACCCTTCCTGCCTCCCCCCACCACTCTCTCTTGCAGGACCCCTCTCTTAAATGGTGACATTCCTCATTCTCATCTCACCCTTACGTTCTCTTTGGGTGACCTCATTTACTCCCTCACTTCCAACTATTACCTGTAGACAGTAACTCCCACATGTAAATGTCTAGCTCCATTTTCTCTCCTAAGGTATCTAGGCTCTTAGACCAAAAGATTTGCTAGGCACTTCGATTAGCTGGTCCATAGGCATCTCACACTCAGTACACCAAAGCAGAGCTCACTCTTCTGCCCACAGTGTGCTCTCTTCCTTTAGGCCTCTTATGGTAAACGGTACCACCATCCATCCAGGTACTGACGCCAGAAATCGGGGGATCGTCGTCTCCCCGCTGTGCCCCCACTCCCTCACCCCTAAATCCAATAAGCGACGAGGTGTCCAGGCTCTTCCCTCTTGGAGCTCTCAGCCTGTAGTCCTTGTTTCACATCCTTTGCGATATTTCAAGCCTTCAGTAGCTCTCCCCTGAAATTACCCCAGCAGCCATTAACTGGTCCCCTCCCTCCCCCAACCGGTGTCACTCACTTTTGATCTACCCTTCCACACTCAGGCCAGTGGTCCCCATGAAAGGAGAAATGGATTGCATCACACTCCTGATAAAATCCTCAATACCCCCCTACTGCCTTCAGCATAAAATTCAAACTCTTCAGCATGACACGCAGAGCGCAGGTACCATTGCCTCTTTGGTCTCAGCTCCTGTCATTGGTCATCCTTTGTCCTGGGGTCCAAATGTTATGACTTTCAACTCTGTCAGAATTTGGGGAGGAATTATGGATAGTTACATAGAAAAGTAAGCAAGCTTAAAAAAAAAAAAAAAAGAGGTAATCATTAACTCCAGGGAAAACAAAAGGCTCTACAACAAAGAAGAGGCCAGCAGAGAACAGTGCTTGGCTCAGCTTTAAGTAATATTTACACAGTTATAATAATGCAAACACTGACCACTGATTTGACAAAAAAGGATGTTAACTATATTGAGAGGCAAGGGGGCAAGGAAATTCATTGTGCAGATGGTGAGTAGGGGGTTTTTTATAGTAGGGAGTCAAAGGACTCTAAAACAGAAAAATCAAGAAATAGAAGTATAAGTGTGTCATTATAAACATGAGAGGTGAAATAAGTAGAAAACACATCAAAGGAATTGAAGCGTTTGCCCTTAGGGAATGTATCAGAAATGAAGATGGGTGTAGTCTGCTGTTTTTCATTAGAAGCTTTGTCCTACTATTTGACTTTGTGAATATATATACATATATTCATATATGTGGATATATGTATATATATATCCATATATGTGAATGTATGGATATATGTATATATATATATATCACTTGATAAAAGTAAAATTAAATTAAAAAGAAAAAGATTTCACTGGCCAAACAAATCCCTCTGCAGCTTGTACTAAAGCTCAGCATGCATTATCCGCACAGAGTTTACTTACTATCTGGACTTGGAATTATAGAGAACGGTACCATGTTAGAGGAAATTAACCAGGATGAGTAATTCCAGCCGCCCAGGCAGCCTCTGTCTGCTCAGGGCTCCAGTACTGGCCCCTAGCCCTCCAAGGAAATGCAGCAGATTCTCAGAAAGTCAGGCCCCACTAATTGCTTTTGGAGGGAGGGTCAGCTTTGTAGCAAGACACCAAAAGCAGGGACAAAGACAGTTTTAGAAATGACAACCCTTTATAGCCTTTTTCCTGTGTGGGATATAAGAGTCTATGAAAAAAAAACCATCTGATTTCTGAAAGGTTCACAGAGGCCCATCAAATGTTTTTCGAACACTTGCTGAGGATTTAGGACCTGAGGTGGGGAATGTGAAGTCCCTCCCCCTGAGAGGACGCGGTCAGAAGTTTGATCGCAGAGCTCGGGAAATAAGTTTTCTCCCCTTTTCTCTGATACCTTCTTTTTGTTTATTGCGTGGATGGATGGGCGTACTTCCATAGGAGAGGCACGTACAGACGTAATATTCAGAAGCATGAGCTCATTGTCCAGTGCCTGTGTTACATTTTTGGTTTGTTTCTTTGTTTGCATAACATCAGAACTTTACATCAAAGTGAATTAGGGCTATTTCTAAATAGTCTCACACGTTTCAAGTTATGCTAAAAAATGCTCATCTTGGAACACTAAACACACATTCCATATCACCACTGCCAAATCATTTTTAGAACTCCTCTTTGAAAATTGCGCTTTAGAATCCAAAGAGAATGTTTAGAATAGACTTCTTGGTGCCAAATCATCATTTTTTAAGAGATGAGTCTAATTTTTAGAACCAGCCATATTCTAGGAAGTAGTTTGAAATTTGTATATGCCATGTACACATAAAAAGGTTGCAGGAAAAAACTAAGTTCTGTTTAAATGAGTTTATTATTAAAAGAACCCTAAAATGAGTCCTTCTGCAATGTCCCTCAGGGATACCAAGACCTGCCCCCATGGTCACCTGTTCTGTCTGGTCAGGTTAGTTCCCCACAGTGAGCTTACCCACCTCTACTAGGAGCAAAAGTGCCTCCTGGTCCCTGAATCCCAATTATTCAAAAGGGTTCCACGTTTCAGCAGGCTAGAAACCAAACCCAGGAACTGGTATGCTTCATAATCCCAAATAAAAGGGTCTTGCCAGGGAGAGAGAGTGGGTAGTCTGAAGTGGCACAGAGACATTAGTTTTTGGCAGCGGCCACAGGGCCAATGTGTCAGAGAAGAGATCAGGCTACAGGAGCATGGGGTGGGGGAGAGGGCAGAGGGGGAGGAGCAGCACTGGGGACTGTGAGGGTTAGGGGGGACACACAATGACTTGTGGGGCCTGGAAGTCTCGGCTCCCCTTCCCCCATCCGGACATCTGCTGTGAAGCTTGGGGGCTGGCAGCTGAGCCAGCAAACAGAGCGACCGCCTGGCTCCCCCACAAGGGAAAAGTCGCTGCTCTACTCTCATGGCTGGAGAGTGGCCAAGTCTCATCACTGGGGCCTCACCTGGCTCCGTGAAGCCCCTCCTTTCGCTGCAGCTGAAACCCACGTCAAGGCCCATGGGTCTCCTCTTACAGAAAAGAAGGAAATCCTGTCTTCTTTGCCTTCCAGGCACTTCCGTCCCACTCAGTGACAGCAGCAATAGTAGGATTTCAGCACACAGCCCCAGAACAGGCCCCAAGCTGCCTGAGACAGATCTTCAAGGCCCTTTTCCAAATCCATGTGGCTGTAAAAACTCCCTTTGTAGAACCTGCACCTGCCATCAGCACCTCCTCATCTCAGCCCAGGAAAGGCTGCAGGAAGCTGTGGCTGCCTCATTCCCAGTAAAACCACCCTGATGTCCTTCCTATAGAGGCTCAGGACAAAGGAGATTATCCTTGTCAGCGATGCCAGAGGGGACACACCTACTACGGAAGGGGAGGCAGGCAGAGTCTGCCTCTTCTGGGAGATTCCAGGGCCTGCTGAAAATGACTGGGTCCCAGGCCCTGTGATCAGTTTGATTCTCTCAGGGCTGCATCCTATCCCCAGACTGGCAGGAGGATGGGACGGAAGAAAGAGAAAAGAAAAGACCAAGGGCTGGGCTTTTGGGCCCCATCCAGCAAGGCCCAGTGCCCAAGGGGTGGCGAGTTCTGTGCGCTCACCCCACCCTGGGGCCAGTAAAGGAACTGCAGCCTCTTTGGAACCTATTTAAATCAACTCCAGTTACTGGATTAACTGTGGCTTTGCTTTCTTTGGGGACAGAAGCCCTTCGGCCACAGGAATTCTTTTCCCTAGGGGAAAGAACTACACCCTCTGCCGTCAGACAGCTACCTCTTGGACTGCAGACCCCTGTGCTGACGTCAGGCCTGCGTCTCCACAGGAGATCCTCTCCCAAGGGCTTGTGCCTCCTCAAATCCTTTTAAAATGGAACTATTCTATGTCTCCTTAAGGATGAACTATCATTTTGGCCACTGGGAAGAAACGGACAAGGAGGATGTCCACAGCCAGGAGTTATCAGTAGAGAAAGGATGTGGTGAACTCCTCCCCAAGGTCTCAGGCTGCTGGCGACACCCAGACACACAGATGCTAGGAGGGGACAGCCCAGAAACGGGAGGGCAGCCCCATGCAGGGATAACTGGCTCTGCTCTTCCCTGCTCTAAAGACAAATGAAGCCCCTAACACAGACCCATCTTTGGGTTCCGGCCCATTTGTGCAATCTCTGCCCACCTCTCATAAGCTATCCCATACCAGTTCCTACAAGAGAAAGTGGGCACCTGCCAGGGTCCTGTCCCCATCTCACCCTGATATCTCCCTATGCAGCCAGGGCGTTGGCTACTCAACAGGGCTTTTCCTTGTTAAAGGGAACCTCTGGTTCCATCTACCAGGAAAGCAGAAGCTCCCAAGCCCTGCGCAGACCTTGCCTAGGGCCCCCTCTACCTGAGCAACAGGGCTCCTGAAATTATGGAATGCCCTGTGAGTCCATGTGGACCTGGAGTAGACTTGAGTGCTTTGTCGTCTGGCCCAGCACAGACTTTTCACTTCCCTGATCCAAAGCTCTGGCGCTTCTGATGTGCTCATGTTCCACCAGCGGTGCTCCTCGGCTCTAGCTGCCCTTCAAGTCACTGGGGGAGTTTCGAAAAATTGTCTGGGCCCAGTCCCAGGCCCATTACATCAGAATCGCTAAGGATGGACCAGAGCATCCTTCATTTTTGTTTTTTTAAGATTTTATTTATTTATTTTTAGAGAGGGAAGGGACGGAGAGAGAGAAACATCGATGAGCCTCTAGTACGCGCCCTGATTGGGGACTGAACCCGCAACCCAGGCATGTGCCCTGACCAGGAATCAAACTGGTGACCTTTCGCTTTTTGGGATGATGCCCAGCCAACTGTGCCAGGCCATTCAGAGCATCATCTTCATTTTTAAAACTGCCCCATGATTCTGATGTGCAGCTTGGTTGCCAGCCCTGAGCCAGGTGCGCTCTGAGGCCCATTTGGCTTCTGTGCATCTAAAAATCCAATGACAAACGCAGGTCCCCTTTCATAGGCAGAGGCTTGCCCAGGATCAGGCTAATTGGGAGATTCAGCATTGGCGGGGCGGGGCGGGGAGGGGGGCACAGGTGACACAGCAGGAGCGCACCAGACACTTGGTACCCGGCTCAGTCGGAACTCATCAGCAGACACCCTGAGGGATAAACTGAAGCAGAAAAGAGCTTTAAAACAATTAAGGCTTTTCGTTGGGAAAAGTTTAAGATAAATAGGCTTCTTCACTGCAAGAGTTCTCAGAATAACGATACAAGTAATAATAATGGCCTGTACCTCAGAGGTTGAGAGGATTCAATGAGATAAGGGACCTATGGAACAATCTGTTCCCCCATGCACGTAATGGGTACTTAATAAATGCTACCTGGGAGTGTTATTAATAAGGCTGGTGGCTCTCCAAGGGAAGGAGAGGGTGCGCAGCATCGCCCAGACTTCGTGTGCCCTTTTTCTACAGAGCCTCCTGTAGAATCAATCGCTCTAGGAAGTATACTCCAGAAAGAATCGCAGAGGGGGTGGCCACATGTTTTCCAATTCCCTTGTCAAGGGACTGATAAAGGACTTAGGCCAGGATGAAAGCCACAGCACCTGGTCACCATGGGGGTGGTGTCCCTGTGGAAGGGGCATGTGTCTGCAATCCAGAAGAGCTGATTCAACTTCTTGACTTTCCTTCTCTTTAGCTGGGTGACCTTGGGTAAGTAACCAGGCCTCTCTGAGTCTGGTGTCTTTAACATTATAATGATGGGGTGTAGGCCATAAACCTGAGAATTTCTAAGGTGCCTCCTGGCTCCCAGGCTCTATGTTTACGTGCATTTCTGCCAAAATGGGAAAAGGAAGAGAAAAAAGGAATAATATCTAAGCCATGGTATCTTCTAACCATGATCCCTGATTCTAGACTTGTTTGGGGTCGTTCCGGAGAGACTCCAACACCTGCTCACTCTCTTAGCCAGTGTATTTCCTGTGGATGCTAATCGAGAAAAATGGTGAAGTGTCAAGCCAGACTCCTATCTGTCAAGGCGTGGGGGAAAAAGGAGTGAAGAAAAGGTCTCACATTAACCCCTCTGTATATGAAGAGACCATCAAATCCACTGGTGGCCAAAAATTTTTTAAATGTCTAATGACCATATTCCATATTTTCCAAACTAAACATCAGGACCCATGATGTCAGAAAGGGTTTTTCAGGCCACCAGGTACCAGGCAGAGTCTCAGAGGGAGGATGTGGAAGCTGACATCTCAATTTTTGGTCAATGCCGATGGTTTGTGGGTGACAACGGACAGAACCGCTGAAAACAGGAGTGATCCGGGAAGTCCAGGTAACGTGGTCGGGACGCTGGGGGTCCTCTCTCCCTCGGCACACTGGCTCATGCACCACGGCAAGAGCACCGCTCTCTCTCAACAATGGAAAAGGCAGACGTCGTCCTTGGCATGCCCGTGGGGACAACGAAAACACACTGGCTGCTTGGATAGGCCTCCACCATTCCCAGCCAGGTCCACCCGTCCCACCTGGCAGTCCTGCTTTCCTCTAGGCGTCAGGGCGAGCCTTCCGTCCACTGAACTGATTGCAGGGTAACTATTTCCCCCATCTCACTGACGAAGCCACAAAGAGACACACTGACCTACTTGGCACTGTGTATTCACCTCGGCGCTCCTAGACTGTGAACGTCTCACCGAGAGGGTGGCCTGTGAGCGGCATCTCCCCATGTTCCATGCTGAGCACCAGCCTGGCCCTTTGTCCTGCTCCTGTTCTTAATTTCCTGCTGTCTATTGTCTCTCTAATAACTGCTGGACGAGGGAAGGGTATTATTTAATTGCTTTAAAGATATCTAACACGCGGGTGTGGAGGTTATCTGCTCCCCAACCCCTCTATTTCTCTGGTTCAAAGTTTGGTTACTTAGTTACTAAGCGAGCTAAAGGGAAGGAGAGGCAGTGGCAGCGTGACAGCACGGACTTCATTCAGCCGGTGGAAGGGAAAGTCAAAGGGAGAGCCATAAGGAGTCAAAGAGGGAGGCGGAACCTGGGGGTGGCTGCTGAGTACAGGTGGCAGCAAAGTCAAATAAATCTTCTGAGAGTTTCAGGTGTGGGGGGTAGGGGGGGGAGGCCTACATTATTCGGAAAAAAAATCAACAATTGTTTTAATTACACATTTTCTGCTGTCAAGGTCAACATTGTTCAAACCCCATTCATCTAGCCCTGCATTTAGAGACAGGTGTACGTGGTAGGGGCAGGGGTCAGACCTTTTTCCATGTTGCACCCACCCACCGTGACTTATGGGGGGAGGGAAAAGGAAGACATCACAAGGAAGGGGCTTCAAAGGGGATTTCACTGTATCAGATAATCCAAGATAAAGAGCATTGTTGGAGAAGATCACTGAGAAGATGTTACCACCAGGTGACCTGAGAGCTGGACCCCAATGATCAAAGGCTCCTACCCACCCTTGTCCTTAGAATGGCTGTTCCACCCATTTTTCCCATACAGGGGCCGCTTCAAGGACTCAGCCTTGAGAAAGCAATATATGCTGAGACCATCTGGATGGCATACAGAACTGAAGCCCATTATGGGTTCTATATAAACTTTTAAGATGGTGCCAGCAGGTACGGAGAGCTACTTAGACGACGGCCACCCAGGTCTCACATGTAGGTTCCCTTGCTTATTAGAACTGCCACTTACCAATCTGGAGTGGTCTACTCTGTCTTCAGTCTCTCCTTGCCCTTCAAGCATGGTAGGTGAGGGGAGGGGGAGTTTCAAATGTCACCTGGGGAACTCCTGAGATCACAAACCAACAAGCATACAAGGGTGCCAACTAATTACCCAGGCCACGTTGAAAGGAGATGGTTTACTCAGCTGATCCTCCGGAAACACAGTGTTTTCACTGGTGCTACTCATACGAAAACTAAAATTAAAACCAAAAGACATGCATTGTCCCATTAGAGTCACCATGGGGGTGGAGGGGGCATAGAAAGCCAGTAATTTATTTCTTATGTAGATGAAAAAGCTATGGTTACTTTTTCAAAAGGATACATGAGTTCAGCCCCAACAGCGCAAGACCTTTGAAAAGATAACATGGTCCCAAGAGAGGGAATTTGAGGGTGGAGTGGGCACTTTCTGGATCTTTTCCTCCCCTTTTCCTGGAAACCAGCTGCATCGCTGGTTTTAACCAAGAGGTGGCAACAAGTGCTGTGTCCCCTGAGCGTGCAGAATTCTCCTGAGCTCAAGTCCACTCTGTCCTCCCACTTCCAGCCAATGGTGAGCAGGGCCCCCTCTTCTGGTGAGCTGCCTGCCCCAGTCCCTGCACCCTGCACCTAAAGAGACGCTGGTCCCAGACGGGCTGGGACAGGAGACAATCACCAGCTCACTTTCCGTCTAGCCTGGAGATCCAGGTTGACAGGTTCAAGCCCCATCACAACCAACATCTCAGAGACAAAGCCAATGAAAACGCCTGATTTCCACCCTCACAGTGGGGACTCCAAGATGTGGTCTGGCCTTACTGACTACCCCCTTACCCAGTGGTTCTCTCCCCCAGTCACTCACCCATCTCCTTGGCTCACCCCACCTGCTAAACAGCCTGGGACTTTAACTTTTCACTAGTGAACTGGAAATCAGACAATAGGATGGCAAAGGTAGCTAAGCCCACAGAGAAAGCTGGCATTTGCTTTCTGTTTCCCAACCTCTGAGTGTGCTCAAGGTGGGGTGTGTGTGTGTGTGTGTGTGTGTCCTTGGAGGAGGGTAAGAAAGGAGAGACTGCTGGATTGATTATGACTTATTAAACTATTGGAACAGAGGCTGAATCATCACGGTCAAAAAATAAACAGCTGCAACTTGATTCGACATAACTCCCACTTCTTGCTTGTTTCCCTTTGCTCCCTCACAGCAGGAAGGAGGAGGTGCTGTGCCGGTTGGGACCAGCAGGTGCCCACCGACTGGTAAAGGAAGGCGACTGACTATGTGGCCACTGTGCCTCCACACTGTGGAAAGCTAGGACAGTCGGGATGAATCCGAGCCCTTGCCTGCTCCTTGAACTCAACTTTGGGACCCAAGTGTGGATTCACACACTGCGGAGGCACGTTGGTCACTGTATGGAGAAGGGCTTCCTGTCTCGACCCATTTTTCTCCCTGGTCTTGTGCCCTGTGCCCAGTGTCCAGGGATGATCCACAGTAGACGCAGTTCTGCAAACCTGTCAGACTGAGATGGCAGAGGTCCCTAAGTGACTCTGGGTTACCAGGGCAGCCATGCCAGCTGCCTGGAACAAGCTCTGTGAAGCAGAACGGATTCAGTGACATCTCAGGGTAAGCAGCGCGTGTCCTTGACACAAGCCTTGGGGAGACAGATCAAAGTTGCTTGACCCTTCACACCCCCGCACGCAGGTTCCCCTGCCCCATGCCTGTGAGCTGTGCCAGCAGCCACAGCAGGATCCTCCACTCTGCTCACCCCTGTCCTCCCACAGGACGTGGCGGGCGGAGCGAAGCTGCAGTGACGTAACGGGAGGGGGGCGTGGGGAAATGTGCGGAGGGGCCCGGGCTCCACAGGGTCAGTCCCGGCGACGCAGCCACCCGCGCCCAGAGCCTCCTTCCTCGAATCGGCGCTCAGGCTGTGTGCGGTCCGCGAGCTCTCCGAGGCGCGAGGCAGGAGCCGGAGCCCGCAGGTCGGGACACCCAGCGCAGGGTGCTTGCCAAGCTGCTGCGCGCTCGGGCGCCCGGCTGGGCTATGGACAGCTGCTGGGTGCCAGTGAGCTAAGCTAGCGGATTGCAGCAGAAAAGCAAAGGTGAGGTGTGTTAGCGTGCGCGCCAGCGCGCGTGTGTGCGCGTTTATGTGTATGTGCAAGAGAGAGAGGGAGGGAGGGGGAGAGATGCACTTGGGCACCTGAGTGCACTGCGCTGCACGGTAGTGTGCGCCTGTGTGTGCTAGAGTGTAGGTCCCAATGTGTGGTTCCCCTCCCTTGTGCCATTTAGGCGTGCTTTTGGTAGGAATGAACGACTGCGAGTGTTCCGGCGTGAGTAGGGGGCTGTGGATTATGAGTGTTGAAAACGACGTGTCCATACAGCCGCATGCCAGTGAACGTGGCGTGGGCCCTTGTCCAGTCCTTGTCCCCCAGCTGAATGTCCAGGTGGTAAGCTGCGACGGGGACAACTTCTCTCCCAGCTACCTTTAAACGGGTCCGACGGGAAGAGAGCAAGAACGGTGAGGTTGGTGGGGGGCACTGCTGGGGATCCTGCGGGCGCACACCCCAAGATCCGAGCCTGTGAGAGGCAGGGGGCGAAGCAGAGAAAAGAGGGGCTTCTTTCTGTTCCTCCTCGCCCCGCCTGACAGACTCATCCCTAATGATCTACAGTCCGGTTTTCTGGCATGCGGAGGCGGAGGGACAGAGTTTGCCTGCTAGCTCTCAGCCATCCCTGACGCCTCGACCCCTCTTTGCGGGTGGAGACTGGGGATGCTGGCATGACAATTTTCAACCTTTCCCCATGTCTTCCTGGAAATGGCAGGGAATCCTTTAGGAAACCTTTGTCTCTGAGGGTCAGCGGATGGGATGACCTGGCGGATGATTTTCTGTGCCAGAGAGGGGAACCAACTGGGCGGTCCGGAGACTCCCCTCCCCTCCCCGCGCCCAACGCACACTCTTCGGCCGGCAAGCGCCTCCTGGGCTTTTCTTAGGCGCTCTAGTGCCCTGGCGGCACGCACTTGGCCATAAGTCTCTCCCCGCCAGTAAGGCTCGCACTCTGGCCAACCGGAGATCCACTCGGGTTTAGCAGCCCCCAAGGGACGTGAGGTGGCGGCGGAATGAAGAAAAGATAGTGGGGGGAAAGGGAAAACCGAAGCACAGTAGAATGTAGGATTACAGATTCCTCCACCCCCATGCCTGGTTCTCCATCCAATGGTCAGTTCTTAGGCTGGTAACCACAGCCTCCGTGCGAAAGACCGGAGATGCCTGATACCATTCTAACCCTCCTCTCCAACGGAGCCAGGACTCCGGGTCTGAGGACACCAACAACCAGCCATTTCCAGTATCTAACAATTCTGAGGCTGGAAAAATGTAAAAGCACAAAATCAAACTTCTGTGCACTTAACCACAGTTCAACAAGTATTGACTGCCCAGCGTTGGACTCTACTTTCAATGAAGCAGAAGGTCTCACTCGGAGACCTTAGGCAGCAACTTTATTGTTGATAAAATAAGAGTCACTGTGATTTAAATTCATGTCTCCCCTGCAGGAGCCCTGCCACTCAGGACTGGCTCCCTGGGCTACTATCTCTGCTGCCTTCACCAAGCTCTGAACCCTGTCCATTGCTCTTCTCTCAGAAGTGGAGAAATGCTACTTCTCAGCCTATTTCAGGGAAAAATTTACCCCATACTGAGTGAAACTCCAGCCAAAAAGGCAGCTAGGGCCAGAGATCAGCACTCAATCCTCACTCACAGGTCCGCACCATCAGCATCCTAATCCCGGAAAGCATTAGACCGAGCGCCTGCACCCCTGAACTCTTCCGAGGTCCACCCAGACCTTGGAGTGTGACCTTGCACGTTACACAGATGGGATCCTGGAAATGCTAGTAATTAATTACACTCCAATGCAGGCAGCTTAAATAGGATTCTGGGTCTGTAGAATTAGAGTAACTGACAAGATGATTCGAAATGACAGTAGAAAAAACCCCACGTTAATCTAGGGATATGAAAAATGGCTTCTTTACAGCTTCTGTTTTTAATGGCTGCCAATTTATGCTTTTTGCCCAATGCAGACATTAAATCCCAGGTCCCCCAAAGTACTTTGCAGAAAAGTCAGCCACAAAGCCCAGACTGCACTTTCAGAGAGTTGTATGTTGGGGAAATTAGCACAGAACAGAGAAGCAATGAGCCTGGAGTGCAAAATGAATAAGAGGCAAAGGGGGGAAAGACTCCTTAAGTACTGGTTGCTGGCTAAGTCCCCTTCAATTCATCAGCACTGTTTCCACGCTTCAAAGAGCAATCTTCAATCCCCACTCACGCACCAGGCAAAGAGCCCTGCTCAGGGGAAATGCGCCCACCAAATGAATTAGTCCCACTTTGTGCTAAACAACACTACCCTTTTACCACCTTCCCTGCCCTCCCTGCATCATTCTTCACATACTCAAGACCCAGCTTAAGTCTCTTATGAAGCCTCCTCGGAATCCCCCCAGAAGACAATGGCATTCTTCAGGCCTTTCTTTGTGTCTCAATGCAAGTCACACCCTAGAAGAGTAGGCTTCCTTGCCTGTCTTCCCTTCTAAATTATCACCTCCTAGAGGACACCAGCCCTGTCCTATTCATTCCTGGTGTCCAGAATATGGAAGCCGCCAGTGATGGTTTTTGAATGACTAGAGATAAATCGTTCAATTATGTGATGAGCTATTGGTTTATACCTTAGGCCAAACCAATAGTTAAAATTATCTTCTCAGCGTGGAGGTAAGACAGGAGTCCAGGAGTCGGCTGCTTCAAATCAAAGCCCCATTGTCAGCTGCTAGTTTTCCAGTCCACTGAGCAGCAGATGTAAGTATCCTATGTTCAAATCCCAGCTCCACCAATTATGGGAGTAAGTTAGTTAAATGCTCAAAGCCTTAGTTTCCTCATCTATAAAATGGAGACAATTATCCCCACCTCCCAGGGTGGTTGGGAAGATCAAGGGGGCATAAACGAGGTTATGTGAGTGTTTGGAAACTTCTTTTCATGACTGTGAATGAACCTGGCTCCTGTTTTTGTCCTTAATCAGGGGATCCCTGGCAAATTCTTTGGGGTATCAGAAGACAAGCATCCTGGGGTATTCTGCTGAGGGACTTTAGGAAAGAGCTCTCGCAGGCATAAGGAGCTCAGGCACAGGGTATTGGAGAAACAAAAAGAAAATAAAACACACATCGTAAAAATGAAAGCATGCCAGATTTTTACTTTTTAATATTTAAGACTATAAATTGGTTCATTATGTAGGCAGATTTCAATAAATTAGAGACAAAGGAGATGACAGAGGAAAAATCGGGGAAAGGTAATATTTATAGAGCTCTGGTTCTGAGGCCAGCCCAATGCTGGGCGTTTTCACGTACATTTCATCATTTAACCTTCATGACACCCCCATTCTGACAAATGTGAGTCAGAGAAGTTAAGCGCAAGGCACGGGGTCACAAGGGCTCTGCGGTGGAACCCTGGTTTGTTTTACCTCTAAAGTCAGATTTTTCCACTACTGAGTTTTCAGAATGGAAAACCCCCAAAGAAGCCAGCTGGTCGGTGCAGATTTCCTTGTGGGGAAAGGCCGAAAACGCCAGTGTCGGGGTCCTCTGAGGTCAGAGGCCAGGCTGCCCCGACGTCTGCCTCTTCAGTTTGGACAAGCCAGCTTCTTAGGGATCAAAATACTTTCTTTTACTTTGCAGCCACAGCCATGTTCCACATTTTTGTCACCAAAGATGACAAGATAAACTATGACGGCTTAACCCAAACTCTTTCCCACTACTGGAAAAACAACTCAACCAATCTGTACACTGGTGAGAATGGGCTGGTAGCTCCATTTGGATGTGGAAAGATAACACATTTTTTTAGGTGGAGTGTGTCTGAGAGGGTAAACCACAAACATGCAGAGCTGGTGAGAGCTTAAGTAGCTTCTGACTGATGAGCCAATCTCCCTTTTTTCCCTGTAGATGTCACATTGGATCCTTTGCCTCCGGGACCCACTAAGGTGAGAATAAGATCTTTGGCTGGTTGGAACTAGCCTAAGGCTGTAAGGCAGCTATGGATATAGTGTGTGACCCACTCAATTGCACCCAACTACTGCCTTCCTCTCCATTTGACCTCAATGGCTCAGTGGAGGCAGCCAACAGCTCAAACCAGACAGAGCCATACTATGATCTGACCAGCAATGCAGTCCTCACATTCATATATTTTGTGGTCTGCATCATTGGGTTGTGTGGCAACACGCTTGTCATTTATGTCATCCTCCGCTACGCCAAGATGAAGACCATCACCAACATTTACATCCTCAACTTGGCCATCGCAGATGAGCTCTTCATGCTAGGTCTGCCCTTCTTGGCCATGCAGGTGGCTCTGGTCCACTGGCCCTTTGGCAAGGCCATCTGCCGGGTGGTCATGACTGTGGATGGCATCAACCAGTTCACCAGCATTTTCTGCTTGACTGTCATGAGCGTTGACCGATACCTGGCTGTGGTCCACCCCATCAAGTCAGCCAAATGGAGGAGACCCCGGACAGCCAAGATGATCAACGTGGCTGTGTGGGGAGTCTCTCTGCTGGTCATCTTGCCTATCATGATATATGCAGGGCTCCGGAGCAACCAGTGGGGGAGAAGCAGCTGCACCATCAACTGGCCAGGTGAATCCGGGGCATGGTACACAGGGTTCATTATCTATGCCTTCATCTTGGGGTTCCTGGTGCCCCTCACCATCATTTGTCTTTGCTACCTGTTCATTATCATCAAGGTGAAGTCCTCTGGAATCCGAGTGGGTTCCTCCAAGAGGAAAAAGTCTGAGAAGAAGGTCACCCGGATGGTGTCCATAGTGGTAGCTGTCTTCATTTTCTGCTGGCTCCCTTTCTACATATTCAATGTCTCCTCCGTCTCTGTGGCCATCAGTCCCACTCCAGCCCTGAAAGGCATGTTTGACTTTGTAGTGGTCCTCACCTATGCTAATAGCTGTGCCAACCCCATCCTGTATGCCTTCCTGTCTGACAACTTCAAGAAGAGCTTCCAGAATGTCCTCTGCTTGGTCAAGGTGAGCGGCACCGATGATGGGGAGCGGAGTGACAGTAAGCAGGACAAATCCCGACTGAATGAGACCACAGAGACTCAGAGAACCCTCCTCAATGGAGACCTCCAGACCAGTATCTGAACTGCCTGAAAAATAAATAAATATAACGCCAAGCTCTGCCAACTGGCAATGTGTTCCCCACCCCTACCCACTCCCTTCCTCCCGTCAAATACGCCTGGCTTCTAGAATAGGGAATTGCTCAGCATGAGTCCAATTCAGGGAAGAGTGTTTGAGTTGGCTTGTCTGAGTGAATGATTTGTATTAAATTGGTTAACTCCCCCTTAAAGTGAACATATAAATGCAGGCAGACAATTCAAAGTCTGGAAAAGAGGCAATTATGTCTTTGAAATGTTGAAACTCAACAAAGATCAAAAACTGTATCCAAGTTTGTGTATTTAAAACCCAATATGTAATCTTGTGTTCTTACATTTATACTTGTATATTCCTGTCTAGTCCCTATATGGTCATGATCTACATTTCCTGTGTTCAAATACACAAGTAGAAATTTCAAGTGTGTGTCGTGCAGGTGGACATGTGTTACAACATGGTACCCATGGAAATGGACTATCCACGAAGCCAATAAAGCTTAAGCTTCAGGGATTTCGCTTGCTTGGGTGGTATGTTCTCATGGCCACATGTTTTTATAAGAAATTATAAAAGGAAGATATTTTTGTATTTTTTTTCTTAAAGAGGGCTTCTTAAATTGTGTGAGCCTCCAGCCTCACTGACCCTGACTCTACCCCTGGGCATTTGCTTCATTCATTTCAGACAGGTTAGATCCAGGTAAGAAGGGGAAGAGATGAGGTATTTGAGGACCCAAAACATTGTCAGATTGCTTTAATTTTTCTTAGGGAGCCAAGGAAAAGAGGGGTGGGGTGGAGATCACTAACATGAAAGAGACAGACTATAATTCTTATGGGAAAACAATTTTCTTTACTGTGAAAATAAATGACCAAGAATGAAGCAAAATTACATCTTTATGAGAAACCATGAAATTGTGGGGTTTTTTTAATGCCAGATGTGGCTTCCTAATAAAAGAAAATGGAAATGCAATTCAACAACTCCTCATAGGAGTCTGTTTTAAGAACTTGATACAAAGCTGGGCGCTAAGAAAATCACAGTGCCTACTAAGGACCCAAGGACATTGTTTCCAGCCATTCTCTGTGCAACCTTACAGGGTAAGTGAGTGTGAGAGCTGGAGATAGCCCCATCCTAATCGGATGGCCAGGTCACCTTCTTCACCCACCACGCACATGTCGAGCATCTGACCTTCAATGTCACAGACTCAGCCATTCCTCAAGCACTGTCATAGGCAGGCATATTGCACCATCAGTGGCTATTTTTTGTTTTGTTTTTTTTGGCCCTAAAATTGTAGATGGGCTCATGTACAAGTGATGAGAAATGAAGAACTGACCGCCATCTCCAGGGCATGAAGAAACATGGACTCAGTGTCTGTCAGGATGCCATCAACTCCGGGTTTATATGAAAAACCTCCCTCTTGGTGTCTCACGTACAGATTGTACCCTATTTAAAGATTTTATTTATGTTTAGACAGAGGGGAAGGAAGGGAGAAAGAGAGAGAGAGAAGCATGGATCAGTTGCTTCTCATACACCCCCCAACCAGGGACCAAACCCACAACCCAGTTGTGTCCTGACCAGGAAATGAACCAGTGACCTTTCTCTTTGGGGGATGACACCCAACCAGCTGAGCCACACTGGTCAGGGCGATTGCACCCTATTTAAACAGGAGCTTTCCTCTCCCATGCAAGGGCTGTTCAACGGTGAGGGTGACAAAGAACTGCCCCTGGGGCTCTGGTTGTTAATGTGCTGCCTTTATTCCAGCTGTCTGTGTTATTCATGCCGCCTCCTTCCCCAAAATACTGACTGTAGCCCAGAAAAATATCCTCAGTAAGATTTATGATAGATCAGCCCATGTAAAAATAAAAAGAGGTACAATTATAAGATGAGGCTGTAGGGAAAGTCATGACAGAAGAATCCACGCAGTAAAATCCCACGCCGTTACTCAAGGAAAGGCCAGCTTCCAGTTCAGCGTAGGCTTTCCCCGCAGCCACAGCTGATGGGCAGTAACTCCTCCTCCTCCTCCTCCTTTTTCTTCTTCTTTATAAAAAAGGCAACAAAAGGAAATACAGTGTCCTTTCATCGTCCTGTGTCATTTTCCTTGTGTTGTCTTAGATAGTCCCCAAGCTATGGTATAGACCCTGCCCAAGTTTCAACTCCATGTCCAGTATTACTGAACTCCCTGTGTTACAAAACATAAGCTAACATCATTCAACATAGGCTACAGTGTTGTATTACCTGTCCTGACACCTCTCTCACTTAATCTACTTAGCTTTCATCAGCTCTTAACTACCCATGCTAATGGAAGGCAAGGAGTGGCTTGCATAAGTGGTCAGCTATCCCGAAACCAATGGAGTGCATGGCTTTGTATTCTCTTCCAGCGCCCAGCAGAGTTATCTTCACAATTAAATGTTGAGTGGAGGAAGCTAAGATTAAATGTTGGGATTAAAATGGTATTCACATTTCATTTAAAATATTTATTCCTGCTTTTGGATCAAAGAAAACAACGAGAGAGCAAGTCATCCTTGAAAGAGAAATCCCAGAAAGTGGACAATACCTCTTTATTTAGTAGAAACCCAGTCGATGGAATTATAGCCACAATCTTAAAAGCCCCACCTTTTAGCCTTAGAAATTGTCCGGGCGATGAGTACTCACCATGTGCCACGTATGCATTTCGCTTCGAAACTTTGACTGGCTGCTTTGGACCCTGGCTTCCTTGGAGGCAGGTTCTCTGATCACAGCAGTGTGAGTGGTACAGAATCGATCTACCTGCCTTGAAATTCTTTCTACCCATTATTGCTGATCCCTTGGAATCACATCCCTAAATAAAAATCAGCATTTATTTAAAGACCCTGGAATACTTCATATTATAACAACAGTAAAGATGAATTTAAAGCATTTCATTCGAAATCTTTGCTTGTTTTTATGAAGGAGGAGGAGCAGGGGGAGGGGGAGGTGAAAGGGTTTTTTTTGTGTGTGTAGCAACTTCTACAGTCTTACCTTATAATTGCACTTCTTTTTATTTTTGCATGGATTTATGTATGTATCATAAATGGTCTGAAGAGAAGAAAATAGGGACTGGTGGATGGGACTTCCAGAGTTGGCAGTGACCAAATACAAGGGTTGACTGCTGAAGCTTCCAGCCCCAGCTGCCCTAGATAGGAGCGCCGTGCTGGAGAATTGTCCAGTCTGGTCAATGAGAGATAGGCAGTAAGTGGCTGCTGAGATACACGCTCCTAGTTAGCTCCAAATATGACCGTTCAATCAAGACAGTCAAGTTATGATGGAGGGCAGAAGTGAACCTTGGCCTTGCGAAGAAAGATGGCAAGAGATCAAAGTTTCCTGTACGACTGGAAAGGTCCGAATACGGTTTCCGAAACAGTATCATCATAAGAATCACAATGGCTGGCAAGCTAAGCATTTGAGCTTATCGGTGATGATTTGTCATCAGTCACTTGTCTAATCCACATTTTTGCCAGAATCAAAACCATCAAATTTCCTATCAAATACTCTATCAGAGGAAACCTTTTCCTAAGTGGTTGTTTAGCTTCTACTAAGTAAATTTCTGAAAACATTCCCACAGGCAGAGTCTCTATTTTCCTCCCTGCAGCTGATCTGGAAAGTAGATGCAAGGGACTGCATTCTACATATAGCTGAGTGCTTTTAGAGCCCTACTATCTAAGTTGGCAGATATAACAGCTCAAGGACAAGCTTTCATGCCTCCCACCCCGACTGCCCCTTTCAAGGGCTGCCCACCACTTCCTTTAACTCAGCAGTGACCAAATGCAGGCGGATCAGACAGTTTTCTTCTTTACACATGTCAGGTTGTATGTATCTGTACTGTATTTAAAACCAGAGCTAAATATTAACCAAGACTTAACCAAGCTGAATGTAAAACATTACTGATTCTCCCAAGATTAAAAGTGAGGATGACATCACTAAATGAAATGCTGCGGCTTTATCACTAGCCTCGGCGGGCGTCTGCCTGCCGTTGGACAAGGACTTTACATGTGAGACCAGGCTTCAGGTGGGTGGAGAGGGAGTTTCTATGGAGTAGGAGAGAGGCTTGATTTTTTTCCATCTCTCTCTTCATTCCTGGTATTATTAAAGGGCCAGGCCAGGGTGACAAGACCTCTATGCCAGGATACGGGGTCTGGTCGGGAGGGGTGGCTCACTTCCAATACTGATCCTGTTAACAGGACTGGAAGCAGAAAAGGAAGGTACTGCTTAGAGATAAAGTTATTCTGCCCTTTGAGAAAAGCCGGTTGAGGAGCCTGATGCAAGGCCCACTTCAAAAGAAATCTGAAATAGCTTCCCACTGTCTGACCACTCCAGTGATTCAGTGCCCGAGGCCTCCCACTGCTTAAGCAGTAGAGAGGGTCTCTGAGTGACAGTCACTGAGGAGAGAAAGGGGCCGTGCTATGGACTACCAAGTAAGACTCGTTTGGCCCTGGACCAGGAGGAGACACAGCTGTCCCAGGTCCTTACAAAGAACAGATTACAAAGTGGTCAGTTTGGGAGGCCTGAGGGGAAACTGCTCATCTCAACAGCGGAAGGCCCAGGATCAGCTCCATGGGGCCACCTGTAAAGTCAGCAGGTGCTGCCAAAGGGCAGCATGTTGCTCCTGGGCAATGCCCCTCCTACTTGGCAGATGGTACCAGTTCTGGTCAAGGGTTTCCATCCCCAGGCGAGGGCATACCATCATTACTGAGTGAGCCAGTATTTTTTCTCATGGGTATTATTTTTTAACAAGAAACCCAAATGGCTCTCATATAACACAACCCAGGCTTAGTTTTCTTAACATGAACCAGCATCCCATGTCTCCGGAGGAACGGATGGTCTTCTAAGTCCCTCCAGTTCTCCTCAGCTTTCACTTCAGCTGGCGCTCTCAAACACACGCATGTGGCACAAGGTGCATGGGCGAGGCAACAGAGCCCAAGTGTGGCAAACGTGTGGATGTGCTCACGTCTGTGACTGCACGCACACATATGTGCAGCACACGTGAAACACAATATACCTTCTATACTTTTTAGTCCAGACCTCAAGGCAGATTCTCCCAGGAGGGAGAGAACTATAACTGGCTAACCCATTTGAAGTCTAGGGACACCGAGTTACTTTTTTCTAAATGGGGTGGGGGACATTGTGTAGGAGCTAATTCCTCACGCAGCGGACCTATGCCAGATCGCAGACGCCACGCCTAGCCCCAGCCAGCCATCCCTGCAATAACAAGCCCCCTCAATTTAATTTTTTTAAAAATGGAGTTGGCAAAAGGGTATGAACGGTTTACTACAAATAATCCCCAACAGTCAACCAATTTAAAGCACACGTTCTGCTAACAGCAATATTTTTTGCACAAGCAAAACAATACAATCATTGCAGAAAAATAACCCAAAATTATTTTCAAGTTGATTCTCATCAAGGGCACTGTTGTGATAGACATCTCTTCCCCCCAAGCTTCCCAGTACAAATCTGAGGTTGAACACTTTGGGGGAAATGGAGATGCTCGGCCACCGAGAACATGAACGGCGCTTCTCTCCCTCAGCCACAAGCGCACCTCCAACAGCATCTCCTTCAACATAAACCGGGTCCTTCCCTTGTCCACCATCCCACTCTGATCCTTTGCTAGGTATAGCTGTATCAGCTCATCCTGTGCTCTTGGAGTACCTGCCAGTACATGATGGGGAAGGGAGTGCTGTATCTTTTCTTTGATGAGCAGAGTCTAATGCTCCAGTTTCATTCTCAAGATTAATTAAAGTTCACTTAGTCCCAGCTGTGCTGCTAACCTGGAGTGCACACACTTCTAGAGCAAAGGCTCCGACTGGATGAAGACTCCTTGTGTTTGGCTTCAGCTTAATGCTTTCTGGCTAATTACATTTGTCTCTTAAATGTCTCTTGCAAACTCCCAAGTAGGTGGGCACTGTGTTAGTTATCGCAAGCTCACTCCGGGAGGCGGCAGACCACAGCTGTTTCACCCTTCTCCTCTGCACCTTCATGCATCTTTCTTTTTTCCTCCTGGCTCTGAGGGCCCGTGCACTGGAAGGTGGCAGAATCACATCCTCACCCACAGAGGGCCTCTGCAAGGGGCTGTCTTGGCAGCCAAGGAAACCCACTCCTCCTAGATCTTAAATGGAACATTCCTAGTCCAGCTGAGCAGCCATCAGCAACATGGTTCTGGGCTGTTGAGCCAATGTGGAAATGGGTATTTAGAGGGTTTGGGATTTCAAGGATCCCTGCCTCCAAGACTGATGAAATTAATCCTAATTGCTAGAGAAGAGTTGCCAAAGAGAGGCACTGAAGTGGCAGTCACTTTAGCAGTAAAGCCTGTGGTTGGAGGCCAGCGTCCCCTTAAAGAGCGCCGAGGTCAGTGGAGGCCCAGATACTGTGGTGGAGTCAGGATAGGGGCACCACCTTGGAGCAGGGAGTGTCCCATTTTTAAAATTTAACCCATATCAGAGTTTGCCCCCTTTAAGGACACCTTCGATCTATCTTTCAAAACAGGTGCTCTTATATGTAAAGTTCACATTTGAAAATTTAGAAGTGCCTTCTCTTTTTGAGAATTCCACAGCCGCAACAACAGAAAGGGACACTTAGTTTTCGTGAAATCAGGTCAGGAGCCAGTCTGGAAAGGAGCGGCCGCAGAGGCACGCTGTCCTGCGGTGCACACCCAGAGCCAGGCCTCACTCTTCTCCTGGCTCTCCCTTCTCTGGGTCGCTGCATGGCCGGGGACAGGAGTTTAATACGTAGCTGAGTGGCGCAGAAAGGCTCCCAGTCAGAACAGCCAGCTCATGGAGACTGGTTCCCATCCACTTGTAGGAGAAAATCAGCCACCCGGCCACACAAAGAAGTGCACTTGCCACTGCCCAGCTCACCCAATTTATGGTGAACAAAAGCAACAGCAGACAATTCAACGACCCGAAGTCATTCAAAAGCCTCCAATCTGAGTTTCCCGGAGCCTGAGAACCATCTCACCAGGAAAGGTCAGAGCGTAGAGTGGATGGTGTTGGCTTCTGGAATGTGTTTAAAGATAGTTTTAACAGGTACGGTTCATTTTTCCTGAAGAATACTTACTTGTTACTTCATGATCTACCCATCATTCTCTGGCTGTCACTCACGGCTAAACAACAGTGGGCTTTTAGCAAACAGTAGATCAATCATTATCAAAGGACATTGAAAACTCTTCACGCACATGCACTCACGCACTCTCTCTCGGATGGCATTTCACCCATCCCCCACCCCCACCCCCTGCCCCTTTCTGAAGAGAATGGAGATCATGAAATGGGAGCCTTTGGGCTCCTTTCCACCTGTCTTTGGAGGTTTGATGGAGTTTTCTTTCCCCTTCCATGTTCTGTGGACACCCGGAAACCTGGTATCCAGAAAAAGCCTTCAGCAACCCCAACTGCAAAAACTTTCAATTACGTGATGTTGATTGATGGTTTTAATATGTCAAGAATAGGTGTGCACATAGCTTGATATTTTTATTATTCTTATGGTATTTCGAATGCAGTTACTCTTGTTAATGTCATTCCCGAATGTTGGTATTTAGGGAAAAAAATAGCGAAAACTGCTTTTGCTTTAGAATCAGCTGCAACTGCCTTTATGATGATGCACGTTTCTGTATCAGGTAAATAAAGGTACTTCTATCTTTACTGATACAATTGATTATATATACTAAGAAGCAAAGAGCAAACATTTCTTTTCAGTGACTTTTTTTTTTCAGAAGTGTCCTGTTTCATAAACTCCAGACTGAAGTTTGTTCATTAGCCCAGCTACACACACTCACCTTCGTCCCCATCCACCTCTGAAAAAGACCCCACATGTTCAGAAAAATAGGCCCGAGTCCAAGGTGGACATACTCTGTACTTGCCAGGTTTCTAAAACACCGATGTGGAAACTTCAGAATTTTATAATTTATTTTAAAACTTTAAGCCCTACAAGATATTTTCTAGATGTTTTAGCAATCATTGGTTTGGTAACAAACAAACAAACAAACAAAAAGCTTAAAAACTGACAACCACTGGTGAGCTCCATTTTGTCCACAGACTGATTTTTAATGGCCCCGTCTGCTTCTCTCCTAGTTCAAAGAGCATGGCTAAGTTATTGTAAAGCTGATGATGACCCCAGGGCTCTGAAAATGCCACAAAGATGTGCTGGGTCTAAGGGCAGCAAAACCAGTCAGAAAAATGTCATGAGTTTTAAAATTAGGTCAAAGAAACAACTCCTTATCATCTTATCTCCCTTTCACTCAAAATCAAAACATAACAAAAATGTCCAGCTGCTTAAAACAGAGTCTTAACTACAAATCCGACTGGTAAAATCTGAAAAGAAAATGAGCATGTTTTTTGAGTGCTCACAATGCACTAAGCGCTGTTTGAAGCGCTCTGTACATATGCATCCTCTCATCTCAATTCCCACAGGAGCTCTGTGACATAGGTAATGCTGTGCCCCGCTTTCTACAGACGAGGAATCTAGGGCGGACGGAGCGTACTTGCATCTCCTGCCCAGAAGCACTTTGCCACCAGCACTTCTCCCTATAGATGTGGGACCATGCCAGTGCCTGCCAGTCCTGAGCTCATACCTCCTTGTCTGCAAAACAGGCATAACTCCACGACCTCAACACAACTGTGTAAAGACTGGATGAAAGAAAATAATTTCAATAACTGATCACATTATCAGGTGCACACAAGTGTCCAGTAAATGTTAGGGTTCCCTCACTTTTAATCACAGCAAAAGAAGACCATGAGTATTTTGGTTGTTAATCAACTGACCATTTTCCAAATTGACTAATAATAAACCCTGGCTTCCAACCCTGCCACTAGTGGAAAGTTTAGCTGGCGCTATCAAGCCAACCCACATGATGCCAGAAGAAAGCAAGTCCCATGCAGAAAAGCACATGCATTGTGTGTCTGCCTGCTTTTCGTCTACACAGAGCCTTCCATCCCAGCTAGAGCACTGTCCTCCTCGGCTAAGCCTAACTGCACGTAACTTCGTGGACTAACTGGAACGTAACTTCTCACCTCCCTGAACAGAGCATTCTGGAGACTTAGCATGTCACAAAATTGCTGAGTCCTTTGTTCTCCCTCCAGAGCGAGACCACTGTTGGCCTGAGGCCTGGTGCTAACCAGAGGGGGAGGATCAGTCCGCTAATCCTGGGTCTGAAACCATCTGTATCGCTCTCAGGTCCAGCTGGAAAGAGAAGGCACACTCAGAGGGGTTTATCAGCCACGAATGTAATGAAGGCGCTGTGGACAGAGGTGTGCAGAGGCATAAGGGAATAGCAGGAGAGGGACGAGGGGCTTGGGGATGAGGTAAAGGTGGAAGCCTTCACCAGCCCCAGAGCTGAAGGGGCCAGGGAGGGGTGATGTTGTGAGAGCCCAGTGGGAGCCAAATCCATGGGGAAGGCGACACTCAACAGATGTGGCCACAGAGTTATCCAGCCAGTCAGAGCCAGAATCAGAGTAGAGAGATGCCTCTGATCTCCTCCCATGGCTGAACTCAACCAGAGCCACGGGGCAAGACGGCCACGTGAGGCGGTCCACAGAGGTCAGCCTCCAGAGAGGGCTACAGAATGGATGGGGTGGCAGGAGGAGGCAGGTGGACAACCACCAGCTCCCCAGTGCACGGGATATACCCCATCTCAGGGCCCTAGCCCTCTGAGCTGCCCATGGTCTACTAGAATAGCTGGAGTTCATTCAAACTTCCACCCACGTGGAGGCACAACAGAGGGGCCCCTGCGGCCTTCCAACATTAGAAGCATTCTCTAAATCCTAAGATGATAAACTGGATTTTCAGAAAATAACCATTGGACAGCTTGGGAGCTGCTAAAGGGATGGAGGGCCGGAGTCCCACCCAGTCACATAGTATTCTAGGTAGTCAATGCCCAAAGATTCCACTCTGTTTTGGGCACTGACATAGTAGAACACAACTTTTCTTTTTCTTTCTCTCTCCCTCTCCCTCTTCCTCTCTCTCCCCCGCCCCCACCCTCTCTCTGCAAGATATAAACTCATCTGCACATTCAAAGGTCAAGGGGTATACTCTTCTACCACCCCCACCAATACCAAAGGCATATCAAGAAACAAGCCTGGCTATTCAATACATTTTAGTCAATTGACTGGCTTTGCTCCCAAACTATTTGCAAATCCCAAGCTATAAATTTTCATATAATGTAAAGATTCAGAATATTTCATCATCTAGTCTTGGGTCAAGCAGGGTTAATGTTTCTCATTTACCTGGTAGAAATTAAACAAAGCATAACAAAAACAAATAAACATCACAACTCAATAGCTCTTAAGGCTGCAGGGCAGGATGGCATCACCTAGACAGGGAATGTAGACTAAGAACAGACCAGGGCTAAGGCTTGAGCCTGGGCCTGTCCAATGGTGAGAGGTCAAGCAAAGGAAGGACAAGCAAATGTAACCGAGAAGAAGCGCCTAGTGAAGTAGGAGAAAGCCACTGGAACATGTCACAGGAGTCCAGAGGAAACAGGGTCAACAAGGGGCAGACCAGCCAGGCTGAACACTGTTGAAAAGTCCAGAAACTGAGAAGTCACTACCGAAACTGGCAAGATGGAGAGGGAGGCCTTTCAATGAATGGAGGGGTGGTGTAAGAAGCCCTAATGGATGGATTTGAGGGAGACAATGGGAGGTGACTTGTGGAGACAGTAATTACCAAAGGTCATGAAGTTTCATTATGATGAGGAAAGGAGACATGGGCAGGGGCTGGAAGGAAACGTATAGACAAAGGAGCATTTTTACACTAGAAAATATTAATAATGGGAATGATCCAGCCAAGAGAGAGAAAATGATATAGGAGAGGGAAGAAGTGAGGTCTCTGAGAGGCAGGAAGGGTGAAGTCCAGAGGTCAAGTGGAGAGGTCCCAGGACCAGGAACACTGTGTTCTTGCAATAAGAGAAAAGGCAGAGAGTGTGAGCCTATGTTCAGGCAGGTTGGTAGATACAGCAGATTTAAAATGAGGACATTCCTACCTGATTACTTCTGTTTTCTCCATTTACATGAGAAAGGCTCATCAGCTAGGGTGGAAAGGCGACAGAGAAGACTTGAAAAGAAGTGAGAACTTGGTACACAGTCATCCACTTTTAATCAGGTATCTTTTGTACCCTCCCTGTATCCAGCTAGTTAAGACAGTCAGGACTCAGTCACACACGAGTCGAGGACACGAAGTTTGGAGAGTGAGCTTTCCCATCACCTTTTTCAGTCAAGTGTCGAGAAGGTGTGGAGCCCAGGCGTCCAGTCCACTTCATTAGCTCTGATGCCTACCTGGCTATTTGTTGAGGGCAGAGGCTCAGGTATCTGTAAACAGTTAAGTCAAATAACCACCCCTTCTACTACAAATGTCACCTCCAGTAGACACAGGCTGATAAATATTGCCATAAAGATAAGATGTCAAGACGACTGCATTAGCCCTCTCCGTCTCATTGGCATCTCGGCCAAGAGCAAACAGTGAATGTCTGAACCCTGCCAGGCAGCAATGTGGGATTCAACCTTCTGTCCAGCCCCCGGCTCTCCTTTATTGACACAGCCTGTCCTTGACCAGGTCAGATTTCCCTTTCTTTTCCTCCCTCTCTCGTCCTTTGCTGTCTGAGTCCTCTCTTTTTCTTTTTTCTTCCTTCTTGCTCTCTCCCTTTCCATTTCTCCTGGCTTAGCAGAGTTCAATGTCTTATTTTAATGTTCCCAAGTAATTTTGCTTTTCCATGTGTTATCCCTTCTCTTGTACGCCCTCTCCCCATTCCATCCTTACTCTGTGAGAACCCAGCCCTCCCTCCGGCATCCTCAGGGCACAGGGATAGGATTCACTGTTCACTCTCCAGGTTGAACAGTGACATGCCTAAAACGCCACTGCCTTCCATGAAACCAGGCATCGAAATGAGTGTGATGTGACTGAGAACTGTCGTACTGTGTTTACTATTTCAGTTACTAGGTAATTAATAGGAAAAGATCCTTTGGCCTTTTCTGGTGCATCCTTTGAGCAGTTACATGCATGTCACCATTCACTCACTTTGCAAATGTTTATGGAATCATTTAGTTCGGGTACCAAGGCATAGAAGGCCCCCTTCCAGATGCTAGACCACGTATTACATAAAGGAAAGAGAACATGTGGTGTCTGCAAAACCCTGTGCAAAACCCTTCTACTTTAGGCATTATGCTGGCTTGATTCTATATTTCTATTAAAAAGCGAGGAGGAGCCTGCCCCCTCGATGTGCAGAATGAGATGCAAGCTCTGATGGGCCTAGTGGAAGTAAAGATGTCAGAGCACATTCCCACTTTTGAAAGACAGCCCTCCAACGTGCAGACGCGCGGCTGCCAGACATGGCCACCCCATGTGCCATCTCCCCCAGATTAGAGAGCCACTCCAGCTTGAGTCCCCAAAATGCCATACAGTCGCAGAGACCCACCTTTAGGCAAAGGGTAGGAAGCAGTGTGGGTGGCATCTGAATGTTGCTCAGAATTGTTTGGTCCCTCTGTCTCTTGATGTTCTGAAATTTTCTTTGAAGCTAATAAGGTGACAAGGTAGAAAGATCAAGGATTTTTACAGTCAGGCTGACTGGGGTCTGAATACAGGCTTGGCTGTTGACTATCTCAGATAGGTTACTTGTTTCTGCTGAACCTTGTTTTACCCATTGAATGAGTGTCAGGCCATCTATGCTGCAGGATTATTGTGAGAATTAAAGATAATATATGCAAGATGCCTACATAGTACTCAAAATTACAGCTATTATAATTGGCAGAATGCCTAGGTTTAATTTCAGGCACCTAGGATGATCTAAATATAATCTCTTGAACTTAAACATTGGATGTTTAAAATTCTACCCTTAAAGATTTAAGATGAAAAGAAATCTTGACCTCAAGAGTCACCACACTACACACACACACACACACACACACACACACACACACACAGGTATCCCTAAACCAAAACAAAGTGATGGCTATAAAACTAGGACAGGCCATTTACTCACATGCCACCCTGAGAAAAGGAGACTTTAGGTCCCATCTCTGCCCCTCTGTCCCCAGCACAGCACCCAGTCCAGCTGCTGAAGCTGAGCTCTTTGCCCAGTCCTGGTTTTGATAGGGCAAGAAAGCAGAAGACAGAAGAGGAAGGGGCTGCTGCCTCTATGTAGGGAGAATTAGAAAGGAGACAGGAGAGTATACAGTCAAAAGACACGTTTCATTCAGGTCCCGGAGCTCTACTAGTGCCCAGGCAAGAAGGTTTGGTTAACAGCCTATTAGGTGCTGGTTTCTGCAGGCAGAAGAGCAACAGTGGCATCTACAGGGCAGCCAGATGAACTTGGCTGGGGAAAGAGAGAGAGAGGAAGGTTAGGGAAAGCACTGCCTTCAGAACATGATCCACAGTGCAGACGTCAGTTGGTGAGCCTGCCTCTTCTCTACACACCTATAATGACAGGTGTGTGCTTAAGTACAAACCACCTTAAACAAATCCAAAGGTCCCCACACCCTAACTGATAATGTTGACAACCTTCCCTCTGGCTGTTACAGAAACATCAGGCAAACTCTCGTAGAGCTGGAAACTCAGGGAATGTGTGTCAGTTTAAAGTCTCTAGGGCAAGCAACCAAAATCGATTTTACAAAGAAATGAAATTTGTCATTAAGATATTGAACAGCTTATAGAATCTCTGGGAAAGCTAGGGAAACAGGCTCAGCGACAAAAGGAAGCTAAACCTATTCAGAGCCCAGGTAAAGCATGCCGTGAGGCGATTCTGGTGAGGATATCATTGTGGTCACACGTAGCTGCCCCCAGCACTGGCGGCTGGGCCCTGCAGCTGGATTCAATGCCTCGCTGCCTCAGACAGTGGATGCTACAGCTATATCTGCCACCAATGAAATCTCTACTGTCCCCGCTTCTTGACATTCCTAGCTCTCCATTTAAAGACCTAGGTGTCTGTGTCTGGTTGGCCAATAACAGAGTAGCTCTCAGGGGAAACGATCTTGCCATACAGAGGCAACTTCCCCAGACAAGGAAAAGAGATTCTGTAGATGCTGAGGAGCAAAAAACAGACAAGTGTCCCCTACAGAATGGGACTGCAGTGACAGCAAATTGCAGACCCACCACCAGGGAGTGTTTTTGCTTGTGGGAAGTTATGTGACAAAGGAGAAAAGGAATGAGCCAGGAATTCAAAATTCTAAGTCCAACTGCTGGTTCTGTCACTTATTAGCTATGTGGCTTGGGCAGGTATAAATAAGCTTTCTGGGGTTTTGTCATGCATAGGATAATTATTCCTACCTACCTTGCAGGGCTGGCGTGTAGATCAGATCATTTTGTGAACATGCATTAAAAATTATACTATTACTGAGTAAACTTGCTTGCCTCTCAGGGTCCCAGGTTATCCATTTGTAAAATGAGAATATTCCCTACATTGTAGGGTTATTGTGAGCTAAACTAGAATATTATAAATGGCTTGTTTACAGACTGAAATTCTTTGATGTCTGGGATTTGCATCAAAATAATGGAGGTGGTGGGTGAGAAAGGAAGTGGGCAGCAATGTAGATAAGACTGACCGGAGTCATTATACCTAGATAAGTGGGCACATTGTACCATTCTCTTTACATTAGTATGGGCACGAAAACTTCAATAAATTTTTTTAAATAAAGTGTCGTATAAAGACCTAGAAGAAACAGGCCACACTCTCCAAATTTTACTACTGAGTACGTGTTAGGTGTCGCCCCCACTAACACCACCCTCATCCCTCGGGCGTTGTTTTCTCAGGTCTTTCCTCTCTCCTCTTGGAGTGGTGCCAATGCAAGCCTACACCAGGGAAACATCTTCAGTGCCAAACCACTGGTCTGAAGTTAAAACGAAAACCCCAGAGAACTAACCCACAGTACTAATCAACCCGAGAAAAACAAGAGAAAGCGAGCACACACACCTTACGGAGGGCAGCCTGCCCCTGCGCTCCGTCCGGGTTCAGAGTAACTGTGAAATTACTCTTTCCAAGGAACAAAAACGGACTCAAACTTCTCTTCTCCTAGCACTGCATTCGGCTGAGGAGCACGGAAAAGAACGAATAACAAAGACTCCACGGAAGGCTGCATGTTCCGTGCCAGCGGTAGCGCAGGTAGCGCGTATTCGAGTCGTATCTCAGCTGCAGGCCAGCACCAGCGGTCAGCCCGGGATACCCGGCGGCTGCGGGTTTCCGAGGGAAAGGAGACCTACCGAGAGAGTGTCATCCCCTCGTAGTAGGGGAAAGACTACGGTCCTATGTCCTGCTTGTCCTAGGAAGGGCCACGAGCACCCTGAGGAGTCTTTACAATCAGCCGGCGGGTGCTTGATTACGATAATTAACTCCCACAAGGAAAGTCTCCACCTGCGTGGGGAAGGGCTTCAGGTTTCCAGGAGGCCGGGCCCGCAGACTGCCGGCCTTAGAGATCTAACTTAACCACATGGTCTTCCTTTTTAAAAATGCCGCGCCGGGGGTCAGCTGTCCACCGCCCGCCGAGAGCAAGTCTGGCAGCAGCCTGGCGGAACTACTTCCGCCCCTAACCAAGATGGCACCCCTGCGGCGGGGCCGCGGGGCGGAAGTGACCTGTGGGCTGGCTGTCTGGGACACCATGGCAGCCACGGCCACCTCCCCGGCGCTGAAGCGGCTGGATCTGCGCGACCCCGCGGCGCTTTTCGAGACACACGGAACGGAGGAGATTCGAGGGCTGGAGCGCCAGGTTCGGGCCGAGATTGAGCACAAGAAAGAGGAGCTGCGGCAGATGGTAGGGGAGCGGTACCGCGACCTAATCGAGGCGGCCGACACCATCGGCCAGATGCGTCGCTGCGCGGAGGGGCTGGTGGACGCCGTGCAGGCCACCGACCAGTACTGCGCCCGTCTTCGCCAAGCGGGCTCGGCTGTGAGCCGGCCGCCGCGGGACCCGCAGGTCAGTGCCAGACCCCGGAGCCCCGCCCCTCAGCCCTGCTACTCTCGCAGGTTCTCCCCACCCGCGCCGCATCCTCACCTGCGTTTGAGAGGAGACTGCCCGCCACTTTGGGGGCTCCTCAGCTTAGAGGACACGGCCGGCAGTCCTTCTCCTGGCTGCTGATCCGCCCCGCCAAGTCATTCGACTCTTCAGGATCCTTCCCTAACTTCCGGGCCTTGATTCCTTCACCTCACTCGTGGGTTGCCTAGGCTCCCAAGTCCGACGTTAGAGGAAAACGCCAGGGGTCTCCCTCGCCTGACGGCTCCGCTCATTCCCTATATGACATTTCCTGGCGTTATTCTCAGACCAGATTTCTCCTTTATGTTGACACCGTCCCCCCGTCCTTCATTCCTCATCCCGGTCTCCCTCCACCTCCACCGCATTCCCAAGAATAAGGTCCACAATCCCAAATAGCTAATTCCACCCATCGTCGGGGGATCGTACCTGCGTCAAGCCATCACCTTTTAATAGCAGAACTTAGTTTAGAGAACTAAGGTTATTTGAATCACGTTGTCCCAAGCGTTCTTTTCCCCTACAGTATTTTGTGTTCCTAAAGAGCATTGACTTAGGGACAACGACAAAGTGAAAGGGCACAGAGGGCAAGAAAGGTAAACAAGGCATTTGTTCTTAAAAACTTGGGGGAAGAATCTTACAGCCACATGCAAGGAGAAATTGCAAAAGTACAATTTAGCTCCATTTTGGACGTTTTTAATATAACCTGGGATTCAGAGGAATTCAGGTCAGTAGGCTGGACTCACACAACAGAACCATGGAAGGTTGGAAATGGCTAATTTTTCAAATGAGCAACCTCATCCCTCTGGGAGTTGTGCATGTAGTACATGTCGCCCTTATGTGGCCAGCCTTTGCCATAACTGAGTCATGCTTCAAGGTTTATTAGTAAATTAACTTGTACTGTGCCTGACTTTAGAAATGTATTTTTTAATAGTTGTTACATCTAACTTACAGCAAACCCACAAAACTTTGAGTGCCTTTCTTCAAGGCACAAAGGAAAAGAAGGCCCCCAGTTCCTGCTCTGACAGAGCTTACGATCTAGTTGAGGAATTAAGTCCATGGAAAGTTGGTAAGAAAAATGTAATTTACAATAGCAGTAGAAAACATTTTAGGATAATGGTGGTTGGTTCCCCAAATAGTTGTACACATTTACCATAAGAATTCTGAAGGAAGTCACTTCAGATTTGGATCCTTCTTAGTAAAGAGGGGCCTTAAGGACAGATGAGACTTGGAATGTGGGTCTGAAATATGTGAAGACAATTAAAAACTGGTAATCAATTTGATTAAAGCAGGTTTTCTCAACCTTGGTGCTGCTGACATTTGGGGCTGGGTCATTCTTTGCGGAAGTGGCTGTCCTCTGCAGTTCAGAATGTTTAGAAGCATCCCTGGCCTTCATCCGCTAGGTGCTGGTAGCACTCTCCGTACTCCCCCACTGTGATAATCAAAAATGTCTCCACATACTGCCAGATGTTCCCTCGGAGGTGAAATCACCCCTCTACTCCATACCTGAAAACCTGGAAGAAAGAAGTGGAGGACAGGAACCCCTTGACCACTGGGCTGAGCTGATAATTAAGCAGTGAGGAGCCCTTTGGAACCAAGCAAAGATAATATCTAAGTGGAGTTTGAAGAAAGTAAGTTTGACAGCAAAGGAAAAGGATAGATTGGAGGGAGTAGTGAATGAACACAGCACAAGTAAAATGTTTTTGGATGAATCTAAGTGGGAGATGATGACCTGCATTAGAATCATGGAAGTGGTACCAGAAACTTAAATAGTAGAGATATCAAGAGAACCCATCAGAAGGACAAGAGTTTCCTGGGAATTTTGCAGCAGAGTGGTGGTATATGCTAAGATAGATAGGGAGGAGATGGCTAAGATTTTTGGTAGGGAGATGAATTTAGTTTTAAGTACACTGATTATGGGGTGGTAGTGAAACTCACCAGGCAGCAGCAGAAAAGGCTGGGCTGGGATTCAGGGGAGTGGCGCGGACTGAGTAAAGATGTGGCAGTAGTGATCTGTTTAACAATGATGCTTGAGTAGAGAGACTCCCGAAGTGAAAGGACAGACGACTGAGAGGAGTGGAAGACTGAAGACTAAACCAGGTGAAGATTTAGTAGGAGGCTGGCAAAAATGGATAGCCAACAAGGAAATCCACGATGCCCTCAAAGAAGCAGGAGAAGATGTGGGAAGGCCGAACATCAGACGAGAGAAGGAGAAGGCTCACTCGAGGGGTCCATAGGGCTCCGTGATATTGAGACATCACAGGACCACTGATAGCCATACTGTGAGATGACTGGATTAAGTCCGCCTCTCCATGGGACTGAGCAAATGTGCACCAGTAGGTAGGAAAAACCAGCAGAATTGTACAGCAATCCTGACTCCAGCGATTCTATGACTCCACACTTCGATGCCTGGCTGAATGGCACTGAATGAGGCTGAATAAAAGCTTCGAACCCTAAAATGCCCCTACCCTTCTCCCCAAGCCTGCCAAACACTGACCTTGCTTGTGTTTGTTCTTCTGTCTTGTGCACCTTTGCCTGTAGCCCCAGCCATCCCAGCAGAAGTTCTACAGCATGGCTGCCCAGATCAAACTCCTCTTAGAAATTCCTGAGAAGATCTGGAGCGCAATGGAGGCCTCCCAGTATCTTCATGCCACACAGCTCTACCTGCTCTGCTGCCACCTGCACAGCCTGCTCCAGCTGGATTCTTCAGGCTCCCGATACAGCCCCGTCCTCTCCCGATTCCCCATACTCATCCGGCAGGTGGCAGCAGCCAGCCACTTCCGGTAAGTGGATCCAGCAGAGAGACCTCTGGTGAGGGCCACACTTCACCCCTCCAGTTTTTTATGGAGGATGTCCTCTTTCCCGATGAACCACGGCTCCTCCCAAGATGTAAAAAATTCCCTGGTGACCTCTGTCATCTTCCTAGGTCAACCATTCTGCACGAAAGCAAGATGCTGCTCAAATGCCAAGCCGTGTCGGACCAAGCTCTAGCTGAGGCCCTGTGCTCTATAATGCTCTTAGAAGAGAGTTCCCCTCGCCAAGCCCTGACAGACTTCCTGTTGGCCAGAAAGGCAGCTATTCAGAAACTTCTCAACCAGCCACACCATGGTGGGTGTGGCTTCTTTCCAAAATTTGGTCCAGAAACATGGGAATGGAGAAGGATGAGCTGAGGGAAACTGAAGCATCCAGAGTTTTGTTTTTAACTTTACTAAAAGAAATTGTTTAAAAGGATGGTTTCTTCTCATAGGTGCTGGCATCAAAGCTCAGATTTGCTCAATAGTGGAGTTGCTGGCCACCACTTTGAACCAAGCTCATGCGCTTTTCTACACTGTACCAGAAGGCCTGCTGCCAGATCCATCCCTGCCATGTGGCTTGCTCTTCTCAACTCTGGAGACCATCACAGGCCAGCATCCTACTGGTAAGCTCCTCGCCAACCTTTTTTATTTCCTTGTTCATTCAGCTGATTTTTATTGAGCATCTGCCATCTGCCAGCTATTATGCTAGGCTCTGGGGATAAAGCAGTGAACTGGACAAATATGGACTGCACCTTCATAGAGGTCACAGTCTAGTAGTGGTGGAGGCAGACCTTGAACTCAAATATTCACATACCTGTTTTACATCAGTATTGCTCATTACTCTAAAGGTGAAGTACAGGTTGGCTTGGGAGCATTTGGAGGGACCTCACCAATGTTATTTTCACTGGAGAATTGATATTTAAACTGAAACCTAACAGTTGAGTAAGTCTTAGGTGAAGAAAGCAAGGAAGAGAGTTCCAGGCAAAGGGAAGAGAATGTGCAAAGGCACTGAGGCACAGGGGATGTTAGTATATTTGAAAAACTGAAAGAGAGCAGGTGAGTTTAAGGGGTATTGGGTGATGATGGGAAGAGCAGCATGAGAAGAGATGTGGCCAGGCTATCAGATGTGACCAGATAATACAGAGCTGTGTGGACCACACTAGGGAATTTGGACTTTATCCGAAGGACAATGAGTAGCCTTCTAGGGCCTTCCAGCCTTGGTGGTCCTTCTGTTATACATTCCCATGCATCCTGTACTTTTATTTGGTAGGATTTCTCCCAGTTGGAATTAAATGCAATTGGCTTTTATATGGCAGTAGATCCCCATGGGCCTGGAGTGGATGCTGAGAGCTTACTTAGGAGGCTGTCATTGCGACCCAGGTGACAAAAGATGGAGCAATAGAGATGGAGCTAATTGGACAACTCGTACATCTGTTTAGGAGACAATTTGGTTGGTGATGGATGGACTGTGCAGGGCTGGAAGAAAGGTGTCTGATGATGAGTTCACTCTTTAAAATACTGCACAGGGGACGATTGACACCTTGGAATGGGAATGTGAGTGGGCAGGTGATTGTGGGTCCAGAACAGAGCTGGAGGTCTGGCCAGAGAGACACATCAGTGGTGCTTTGCATATGGCTGTTGTTTGAAGCCACAGGGATGGATGACATCATCAGGAAGAAGACAGGATGTCAGAGGACTGTGTCTCAGGAAATTCTAGAAATCAAAAGTCAGATGGAGGAGACAGCCAAAGAGAGAAGAGAAAAATGTAGAATGTGGTAACAGCCATGTGGTCATTTTCAGAGCTGTGCGTTATAGAATCTCATTCCTGGCTTACTTTATATTTCAACTAGGGTACCGCTTCCTTATGCCTTGGTCTCTTTCTAGGTACTTACATTTAGCACATTTTCCCACCTATTAAAGGTGATTATTGGCTACTTTGTCATGCATGGCATTGGCAAACAGGGGCAAGGGACCCCAGAAGGACCCATTTCAAACTCCAGAGGGTGCTTGTGCACAAAATACAATGAGTGGGCCTCCCAGTGTCGTATAGTGTGGCCTGTCCCCTTCTGGAGAGGTCACCTCTGAAGAGCTACAACTCACTCACTGAGCTGGATAGGTGGTTATCGAGTCTTCCTTTAAATCTACAGGGAAGGTAGGAAGACTGTGAGGGGAGGGAAACATCACCTGTTGTTTTTTTTGGTGTGTATGTGTGTTTTTTAAAGATCTTATTTATTTTTAGAGAGAGGGGAAGGGAGGGAGAAAGACATTAATGTGTGGTTGCCTCTCACATGCCTTCCACTGGGGGACCTAGCTCACAACCCAGGCATGTGCCCTGACTGGGAATCGAACCAGTGACCCTTTGCTTCGCAGTCCGGCGCTCAGTCCACAGAGCCACACCAGCCAGGGCATGTTTCTTGACAATTTAAGTTCTACTTTGCAAATGTTAAGGACTCCTTTCTCTCCCTTTTCCCCATCCCTTTCCTTGCTTTCCTTGCCTTCTTCTCAGCCAATAGGATGACCAGAGTTGGAGGGAAGCTGCCAGCTCCCTGATGCCAGAGGCCCTGAGCATACTCCATCCTTGCTTTTGCCCCCTTTTTCAGGGCTCCAGTCTGGTCCATTTTTTAATATGCTATCCAGAGGATGGTCCCGATTCCTTCTCACTTGGTCTTCTCTTTAGAAAAAGGTATTGGTGTTCTACAAGAAGAGATGAAGCTCTGCAGCTGGTTCAAGCACCTGCCAGCATCCATTGTTGACTTCCAGCCGGCTCTCCGGACACTTGCATATCCCATCAGCCAGGAGTACCTGACAGACACGCTGCAGAAATGGATCCACATGTAAGTAGCCAGAGCTTTCCCAAGGCTGGCAGGCGCCACCCAGGCAGCCTTGTGTGTGGCCATACAAGGGCCAGTGACGACTGAGGGACAAGCCTGGTCTCCTGGATGATGCTCTGCACACTGCCCACTAGGTCACATCAGCTAGTACTCACTCAGCCGCCTGTCACTACCTTCGTGGCCAATTAGCCCTCACTGTGGGGAAACCAAAAAGGAATTTCTTTCAAAATCCTATGTAGAGGATTTTAAATTCTCTTTATGTAAGAGTTCTGCCACTGCTAGCCTCTCATTTAGTGCACTGGTTTTTGAAGACATTCTATGGGGCTCTCAGCTTCCTTCTAGATACCTCAGGGAAGCGAGGGTGGGCCTGATGACTATAGACTGTCCCCACCCATCCAGCCACAAATGCTGTGTTTATACATGTTTTTAACTGTTTTGAGGTAAGTGTATTTATATGTTGGGACCCACATAAGAGGTTTTCAAATGGAGACCCGCTCTTTTTCTTAATAAAGGTGTGGGACCGCGAATCTAATGAGGCCCAAGGGAAATGATTTTGTTGCAGGTGCAGCGAAGACATTAAAAACGGGATCACCAACCTGCTTATGTTCGTGAAGAGCATGAAAGGCCTGGCAGGCATCCGGGATGCCGTGTGGGAATTACTTACGAACGAGTCCGCCAGTCACAGCTGGGATGTGGTATGCCGGCGGCTTCTGGAGAAGCCACTTTTGTTCTGGGAGGATTTGATGCAGCAACTGTTCCTTGACCGATTACAGGTAATGTGGGCAGTCACATGGTCCATCTGTCTGTTTTATGGCCAATCCTAGTGTGATCTTCTGTCTGGATTGACACCGGCCACTTCCTAAGTGTATTCTTTGCCTGATGACTTATCCCACGGAGCCCCACAGCATACCTTCCAGAGGTGTCTCTTCTGGATGTGAAGAGAGATCCAGACTGTGGTGCTAATAAGGAGACCAGGCCTCTGTCAGGTGGTCAGGATCATGTCCATGTCCATCAAGGATGTCTCTGACCTCTTGTCATATTTCAAATATCATGTCATCTTTCTGAGCCTGGAGAACATTCTGAATACTGGAATAGACTGCCATTTGGTGCTCTTGTTTTGAGACTTCCTGAAAGGAACTGTGATTAGAACTCTTTTCTCATTCTCTTTTAGACGCTGACAAAAGAGGGCTTTGACTCCATCTCCACTAGCTCCAGAGAGCTCCTCATTTCCGCTTTGCAGGAGCTTGAAAGCAGCACCAGCAAGTCCGCTTCCAACAAGCACATCCACTTTGAGCATAACATGTCTCTCTTCCTCTGGTCTGAGAGTCCCAATGACCTGCCTTCCGATGCTGCCTGGGTCAATGTGGCAAACCGGGACCAGTTCGCTGGCAGCGGGCTCTCCATGAAAGCTCAAGCTGTTAGCCCTTGTGTCCAGAACTTCTGTGCTGCCCTAGATTCTAAACTGAAGGTTAAATTGGATGATCTCCTTGCTTACCTTCCCTCTGATGACTCGTCACTGTCCAAGGACATCTCCCCCGTGCAAGCCAAGAACTGTGCCTTTGACAGGTATGCCGATGCTGAGACTGTGCAGGAGATGCTGCGGACTCACTCAGTGGCCTGCATCCAGCACATCACGGACTGCATCCGGGCAGAGCTGCAGAGCATCGAAGCAGTTGTGCAAGGCCAGCAGGATGCCCTCAACGGGGTCAAGCTGCATGCGGTCCTTTTCATGGCCAGACTCTGCCAGTCACTCGGAGAATTGTGTCCCCACCTGAAGCAGTGCATCTTGGGAAAATCTGGAAGCGCCAAAAAACCAGCAAGGGATTCTAGGGCTCTGAAAAAACAGGGAAAGGGGAAAGCTCAGAAAGTCCTACCTACGCAGGCCCAGTGGCAGGAGGTTAAGGAACTCCTCCTGCAGCAGAGTGTGATAGGCTACCGGGTCTGGAGCTCAGCGGTTGTGAAAGTGAGTGATGTTGAACTTGTTCTTTCCGTGCTCACCGGGCCATCTTCATTTTGTCTCTCTTTTATCATAGTCCAGTCTTCCCAACCTTAAGATTTTTTTAATATAAGGGAATAACAATTCTTATTTCATACAGTTACTTTCACTTATTTCTGTCACATGGAGCAAACGTCAAAACTCCTCCATTCATTTCTAGCTGGGATTTTATAGACAGAAACCTTGGATTTTTTTCCCCTTCCATCTGATGAGAAAGACTCTCTTTCTGGACAAGGGCCTCTATTTCCTGCTCCTCAACCTAAATATCATATTCTCTACTGGTATCTTAAGAGCTGACATTTATAGAGTAATTAGCAACAAAATTCCCACTGCCCATGTCTGTAATTTGCCAAAAGCAGTGTGATGTTTGCCACTTGCCATCCCACACATGACCTGAGCACTGAAGCTGGTTTCAAGATTACCATAGTAGTTAGAAGAAAACATGACAGGATCTGAGTGGCCTCTATGGGTATTTGCCTTTTTTTACCAGGTTTTGGCTCATGGCTTCGCCCAGGCACTGCTTTTAGACGACGCTGGCTCAGTCCTGGCCACAGCCACCAGCTGGGATGAACTAGAAATTCAGGAGGAAGCGGAGTCTGGCAGCAGCATCACATCCAAGATCAGACTCCCTATCCAGGTAAGACAGTGCCCTGCCTACTCTGGGGAAAGTAGAAAGATTTTAGAAAATCATTAACTGACAGCTTCTGAGGAAGAACTGCAAGGAACATTTGTAACTTTCTACTGGCAGGGAGTTGCGGGGGGAGGGCAAAGTGGACAGGAGGGCCAAGTGAATGGACTGTTCAAGGAGTCAGTTAATGATTCTTTCCTTTTGTAGCATGGACCCTGTCCTAATTAGAGAACCACTTACTCTTAAAGTGAAAACAGCAACGTCAAAGAGTGCCACCAGCCAGGACAACCCCAGGCCACTGGGGGAATGACAGCAAATGTCACCCATATCTGTTAACTTGTCTATAAGAAAGGCTGATTGGGGAGGTCAAGGCCTTGGCGTGTTAAGCCAGGATAAATAAACCCATATTTACCGTGTCTCATTTAATCGGTGCATGTTGGTGACTCTACACTCCTTTGTTCTTTTAGCCGTCCTGGTATGTACAGTCCTTCCTGTTCAGCTTGTGCCAGGAAATTAATCGGGTTGGAGGCCATGCCCTGCCCAAGGTGACGCTGCAGGAGATGCTGAAAAGCTGTATGGTTCAAGTGGTAGCTGCCTATGAGAAACTCTCAGAAGAAAATCAGGTGAAGGTAGGTGTTTGAAGTTTTCTCCATTAAATACTGAAATAAAACCTTGGCTGCTTCTTGGGTTTGGGCAGTGCACATCAAGGATTCCAGGTGTTGAGGGTCACTGAGCCAGTCTCTAGGTGGCTCCTAACTCTGCGAGTTTAATTACATACCCATTCTTAGGGGTGACGCAGGTCTTCATAAAAAGGCCATTCAGTGCAGTGGGAGGAAGAAAGCCTCAGAGTACCCAATACCCGCTGCCCAGCACAGCACAGCCACGCTCACCCGACTTTGGGGCAAACCATTAATGCAGGATCAAATGCGGTCACGCAAACTACTTGGGGGACCTAGAGGAAGCTGGAAGGGTTACCAAGCACAGCCTGTGGCACACAAGGTACTCATTTAGAGTTCCGGTTTCCCAACCCTCCACTCCTGTCTCACCGGCTATGAGGCATTCTGCCCTTACTGTATATTCCCATTTCATTAGTAACATTTTTAAGACAGGACCACCTCCCGATTTGGGAAAGAATTCAGGTAAGTCTTCTCTTCTGAGCTTCCTCACAATGCCTCTCCTTCATGCAAGGAGCTTTTTTCCCTTTAAAATGACCATCTCCAGCACTCAAAACCTTTTTGTAAGGGCTGAGGGTCTCTTCCCTGCTGTTGGGATTTTCCACTTTAAGACCAAGTTTCTAACCTGTTGTGTTGTTGAGAGATTCCACTAGCCATGTGGGTGTAAAAAGCTTCTGCTTCTGAAATAACAAGCTGTAACTCAACCAAATCACGAAGCTGTTTATTATGCTCATATAAAGTCAACCCCCTTAATGGGTGGGGATGGGGAATTCATTTGCAGAAAGAAGGTGCATTTCCAATGACCCAGAATCGGGCACTGCAGCTGCTTTATGATCTGCGTTATCTCAACATTGTTCTGACAGCCAAGGGTGAAGAGGTGAAAAGTGGTCGCAGCAAACAGGACTCCAGGTATCCTCCCCGCCCCTCCCCCACTCTCCCAATACAACCTCTTCCAAATGCAAATAGCCCCTTTCCTGGGGAGCCACCTAAGAGTCAGCCTTTATTGCATATCAGCCGTGTTTGTTTTAAAGAGTAAGTGCTCATATTACCAGCAAGATAAATAATGACCACCTGCCGGATGAATTCCACGGTCAACTGTAGTAGTAAGTGGACTCTCATTCCTCCTTCTTGTGAGTCAGCCTACCGACTGTTGGGTATAATTTGAGCCTCGAGTGCCCTCCCTAAAAATGTGGGGAAAGAATGGACTCAAGACATTGCATCAGCTGAAAACTCTGAGGCTTACTTAAGCACAATGATGTGTGACTAGTGGTACTAAGCCAGCGATTAAGGAGAATAAATCCAGTTCCAGGATTTCTGTAGCATTCAAATACCAGAAGATGGGTTTTTGTCTTAAAAAATGTGAAGATCATCATCATCCTTAGTCTTTTTTTTCAGAATCGAGAAAGTGGCTGACTACTTGGAGTCACTCATTGACCCATTTGACCTGGATGTCTTCACACCCCACCTCAACAGCAACCTGAATCGCCTGGTGCAGCGAACTTCTGTAAGTTAAGTCAGAATAATAACCCGCTCTAGCGCCAATGCTCCTGGGAGCAGTGCTGGGAGGGGGCTAAGACACAAAGAGCTGAGTTTAGTTATAAAGACTGAAAGAGGATAAGGTAAAATCTCACGCTGAGGCAACCATGCTCTGACCCCTTTAGTTGTAGGTAAGGATTATTCAGGTTTTTCCAAGGATTCAGAGGAATAAAATAAAAGAGCATTGTGACTCCAAGATTCTAAGTGATGCAATGATACCAGTAACTTTGAACCATTAATACACTGAAAAGAACATTCCCCAGAATGATAGTTAGAAACAGAAAGCAGTGATTGATTACTAACAGAAGGAATTTTCTTTTAACTGGACAATAAAAACCCAGCATGTTTTGTACCTTCTTTCTTGTGTGTCAGGTTCTATTTGGGCTGGTTACTGGTACAGAGAATCAGTTCACCCCCAGGAGCAGTACATTCAACTCCCAAGAACCCCATAACATACTGCCACTGGCATCGAGTCAGATCAGGTAATGATTCTGCAAGGATTTTGCTGAGCCCCCGGGCTTCCTGTTCATGCTACTGAAATCCCTTCGTCTTGTCTTGGAGGTTTGGACTGCTTCCATTGAGCATGACAAGCACTCGAAAGGCCAAATCCGCCAGCAGAAGCATCGAATCAAAAGCCCAGGTTAGTGCAGAAACCAAGAGGTTCATCCATATTAATCCTGTCCGTCTCCCACCAAATACCACCCAGTCGGCTCCCCTTTAAAGAAGCTATAAAAAACTGAATGACAAAATGCACTAATGCTGCTTTTAATGGCGGCACAATATAGAAGTACAAGGTTTTACTAGCTTGAGCTGATAGGTTTAAAAGATGTCCATTTACATTATCAAGTAGCCTCATAACAGATATGGATCTCAGGCTGCCAAGGCTGTAGAAAATTTGCAGGACATGATGGAGGTTATTCCTTGGTTTTTGTAGGGAAGAAAAGGGTAAACTGACTGTCGTTATACTTATCTGGAAATTTCATCTTCCATTTCTTTTAGTTGGTGGTAAATAAAAGGAAATTTGCTTTCTCAAGTTTTACATTTTCTTATTAATACACGTTTTGTTTCAGTAGGCTGCCATCCATTAAGCCTGCAGGAGGATCCTGGGTATTTCTGCATTGTGTTGTATACATGTGTGTTTGAGAGCTCAAATGCTGGCTTCTTACAGCATTTATTTATTTGCTTTATTGCTGTACAAAATATTAGTAACGAATCCTTTCCATATTCCCTGCCATCAAACCCATTAAGATCCAAAATCCTTGTCAACCATCTGGTTTTAAAACTTGGGAGATAGTAGTAAAAAAAAAAGTTCTTGCACAAGCCATCCACTCCGTAAGCATTGGCCTGTGCAGTAACTTTCCACAATTCTAAACTCCTACTTCAAGTAACTGACATTTTAAATTCTGTCCATAGTAGAAAAGCAAATCATGGAAAGGAGGTCTATATTTACCCTTTTCCTACAATAGTTCTCTTCTTCAAATTTTAGCTGTCCCCATGTCCTTTTCAAAGCCCCTGAACTAGCGCTATCCGCTATCCGTGCTTCTCAGATCTGCTGTCTGCGGTGTGCACTCTGAGTGGAGTAGAGGGTGTGGGCAGGCAGGAGGGTCTGGGTGGACTCTAAGGCACTTTCCTCTCCATGCAATTGCAGGTTGTTCCCCCGGCACTCTCCCGAGCAGATGACCCGACGCATCCTGGCTCCTTATTCAGACAGCTTGTCAATGAGGAAGAAGACTCATCTACGCCTTCATTATTCAAACTTGGCTGGCTCTCTAGTATGACTAAATAACATGGGGACATATCCATCACTCTCCAAATAAATACTACTGCATCATTTCTACTAAAGGTGCCTCTGCTCATTTGTTTCTAAGCCATGCCAGTCTTTCCAGTTTCAGTGGTGGAATGTGGCCCCTAGTTACTGTTAGGGGGTTAGTTTAAGCAAAAAGTAAATCCCTGGCCAATAGCCTCATGACACTTGTAACTTTAGACATCAGTTCAGTAAGTTACATGTTGTCAGCATTCAACAACACCTTAATTCTCGATACTACAAGGTGGAATTTTCAACGAGATCACGTAAGCTGCCAATAGAACAAGTCTGTGAGTAAGACAAAAAAATCATTACGTTATTTCTTGACTGTCGGAACTGCAATGTTCTCTACCAAGTCTGAGATGTAGACTCTGGAGCAATGACGGTGACAGAGGTGATCTGGGTATACAAGAGTCTGAAAGACATTCTCTCTGGAAATACAAATATATAACAAAGAGAGAAGACAGTTATTAGGGAGGGTGCTCACTTACAGTCTCACTTGGATCGCATTGTTCTGTTACAACGGAGAGTAACAGGACATCTACATACTAAGAGGTAGTATGGCAATTTCAGTGCAAGACTGAATCAAGCTTTCTATATTTTGGAAAAATGTATGTTTTTTCATGGAAACTATATACTCTTCACTAGTTTATTGAATTTAAAAAATTGAAGATCCCGTACTTTTAAAAGGCCTTTTTTACATGAATTTCTAATTGACAGATTTGGAAATCAGTCTGAATTGGACAAACTATGGATTCAACACGCAGATGAGATTTCCTCATACTATTACCTTGACATGGATTTGATACCCACCCTCGAAAGAATCCTATAAAAAATTGCTTCAAAGCCCCTTTAAAATTGCAATAGTGCAGCAAAACCACAAGTAAACAACTGCCTGTTAACCTGTTATTTCAAATATAGACTGAAAAGCCAACAGGCATTTTTTTGTGCAATTTTTTGAAACATCATAAGATGAAATATCAAATCTGCACAGCGCTGTCCCTTCACAGAAGGCAAGAAACCGCCCGCCCATCATGTGGGAGGCCGTCCTCGGTGCTGTAGGCTGTGGAAGTGGGCCTCCTTCAGGGTCTGGTTGATGTGGAAGTACAGGCCTTGGCACAGTGCGGACTGCTCGGGCGCGGGCTGAGGGGTATTGGGGCTGGACCCGGTGACGATGTGGTTTAAGCTGCTCTCAGGCCCACTGGCCCTGTCCGGGCTGTTGATGCTGCTGCTGCTGCTGCCGCTGCTGCTCCCACCACTGTCACTGCTTGAAGACTGGAAAGAAAAAGGAACAGGTCATGACTCGGCTGTTTTGTCTCTTAGGAACTCTGCTATAGTTTAATTTACAGTACCCTATTTAAGAATATTCTTCATACCCAGTTCGAGGAGTGCCAGAATTAAAACATACACTGGGCTTTACAGTTTACAAAGTATGTTTACCTAAGATATTTTACTCTACCCTCACAACTACCTTGTTACAGTCGAGTGAGGTTAGTGCACCCATTACATATCCCTGAGAAGTAACAGGGGCCATATTTAAGCACAGGCCTTCTACTGCAAATCCCATCAACTACATCTTACTTTATGTGTCTCATCTACCTGCTTTTGTCATTCATTCCAATAATCAAAGGAAGAAATTCTCAGCCTCTAAGGGAAAGTATCAGTCATTGGTAGAGGGTATAAAAAAGGTGTCCCTGTAACAAGTAAGATGGTTTCTGGGCACAAGTTAAAATAAAGACCTGTGACAATTTCGTATCTATCATCTGTCCACAGACACGAAATCACATTTTCTGAATGCAGAACACACATCCTGAAAGACCTTAATATACTTCATATAAAATTAGATTAGTATTTTTACAGTTCAACATGTGTATGTATATGCATGTGTGCATGAACTTGTCTAATTTTTTTTAATGCAACTAACATGACTTCAGGGTCTTAGTCATCTTGAAGAAGCTACTCAGAAATCCCTAATAAGAATCACTCAGAAATTGCGTTTCTTTCAACGGTAGGAGTCTCAAAAGAGAAGGCAATGGTGATGACCCTTTCAGAATTATGGTACTGTACAATTTTCATTTCTAATAATTGACAACCCCAATCACTCTTCTCTATTTAGAACTCAGTACAATATTGTACTTGAAGGAATCAATACAAGAGAAAGTTAGAATGCTAGTAATTAATAATCTCATGTAAATTTTTTGTAAGTCATTAGCCCTTTGATACATTACGTTCATATTCCCTTAGACAAAGATATTGATATTTTGAAATGTCTGCTTACAACAATGTAAAATTTACACAGAAGAAAAAAGACTGGAAAGAAACAGCCCATGGTAGTTATATTAAAATGGAGGGATTATAGATGCTTATTTGTTCTACCCTTTACTATAAATTTTTTGCAATGTAGTTATTACATATTTTCCTTATCAAAGTAAAATGTTTCAAGACAGATACTTCAAAAGTGATTTCAAAAATACCAAAAGTTACACCTAACAATACATATATCATAATCCACATGGGTATATAGGAATCACATGAGTCCTTTTACAAAGCAATAAGCTTAGAGAGATTATCTTGTAGTTTATAAAGGGACATTGGGTTGAGCCCTAATTTGATTTTACTACTTAAAAATTCAGGGTGGAGCAAAAGTAGGTTTACAGTTTATATGGGAAATAACACAATAATTAATAAATAATAATACAAGAATAAATGCTGTGTTTTGTGTACTAACAACTGTGAACCTACTTTTGCTGCACCATGTCTGTACATAAATGCCTAAAATGGCAAAGAAGGGATGTTCAAAAAAGGCATCCCTTATTAATAAGGTTTAAACCAAGAACTGTTGTGGTCCACAGGTCATTTGGAGCTACTCAATATAGGTCACATATCCTACTGCCTATAAGTAGTAGATGACAACCTATCTATCTTTCTACCAATAAAAAAAATTTCATGAAAGCATTATAAATGGGCTGAGTGGCATCAGATGGCAGGGTTAGCAGCAATAATTACATTTACTTAAAGACTTTAGAAGTCAAAGCCAATTCAAAAACAAAAACTGAATAAAAGCCTCTCCTGACCTAGAGCATCTAACAACCTAGAACTGCCGCTGGTACACCTGGTGAGGTTGTGAATATTTAACGAGCAGGTTACTACACTAGATAAGAAACCCACCGCGTAGAAAACTTTGTTTCCTCTTAGTCTGTTTTCTTTGTTTTTCGTTACAGGTACTGTCTGAAAATTAAGGCAAGAGCTAGAATCAGTTTCTAGTAAGTCAAGTTTCTATGTCAAATTATATTTATTTCACAACATAACAGCAAAGGTGACACTATTCTGAGACAGGGAAAAGTTCTTTAAAATAAACAGGTTAGAAAAGAGTTCTGTACAATAATCATAAAAATAGGGGAAGGGACACAAGTGTACTAGCAATTTCTAGTCCATTTAAAAAATCTTGTAACCTTATAAAGACACATATAAAAATGTTCAGTGTGGCCTTGTTTACAACAGCTAGAAACGCAAACAACCAAAACATCTAATAGGGAAATTGGTTAAATTAGAATATATGTATATAAAGTGTAATACATGAATTATAATTCATAACAAATTCTATTAAGCTGATGATACACCAAGATAGAAAGAAGTCTTTAATATCTTTTTTACAGGTTACAAAACAGTATGTATGTCAGCTAGTTTTAAAATGTTTTTCTTTAACGTAGACATATATGTACACCAAAAATAATTTGGAAGGATATATGTGCCAAAATATTTAGAATTTGGACCTTCTATTTTTTTAATGTCTTTATTTTCTGTAGCTTCTACAAAACAAACAAAAAAAAAGATTTCTTTTGAGGACAAAAACTAATCATGAATAAGACTGGCCTCCTTGAACTACTTAAGCACCTCAAAAACTTCTTCAGTCGTATTTACTTGCATTGAGGAGGCCAATGATACTTTCAAACTAATAAAAGACAGCCCACGTAGAACCAGGATGGGAATCCGGAAGCATTAGGTAACTAATGGAAGCAATGGTATACTACCATCATCAAAGGTAAAAATAGCCCATCTCTTTCAAGATGCTTTGGCTCTATTTTCTGCCAGTTCAAGTCTTCCCACTATTGGAGGCTTTCGGGAGTAACCTCACAAAGACAGACCGGTGTGTTTCAAAGGAAGGGTGAAACCCATTTGGCGGCTAATAAGCGGCATAAAAAAAGAACACAGTGCAACATGGTGATTGTTCTGTGCAACTTTTTTTCAGTTATTCACAAATATATTTGGTATGTACTGGGTCACAATATAAAACATCTCTATGGAACAGGATCAAAAATGTTTGAAAGTTATTGTAACCAGTCTCATTACCACTGTCAGCCATCAAAGTGGTCTACTCTATGGGATAAAGGAAAACTTATTTTTCACTTTTCACCCTAAAGGCACGAAATCAAATTTTTAACTCAGTGCTTTAAGATACAGAAGTAAATCATTTTGTCTTATAAAATCAAAAACTTGAAACAGGAAAAAAAAACAGTCCTGTTTTGCACACTGGGTGGAACTTTTAAGTGTCAAATCCTTGGGGTAGGAGGGGGCACTACTTGATGGCATGGCTTTGAGAACTGGTATGGACTATTTACCATGTTACTATCCCTGTTCTCAAAGAGATCTGCGCACTTTCAATAAAAGGGACTCTTTTATTGAAAGAGTCCAGAAACTCTGGGACTGAGCATGATTCATCCAATAGGAACCCCGTCCCCAGGCTCCTGATTCCTTAGAGACTCCTCATCAGCCAGGTTACCCAAATCCACAGTTAGAAAGCACATTTCTTTTTTCTGAACTTTCAATTTGGGCTGAGTACTGACACTGACCAGGGTGTCCTCAATGACAACATTGTATTAAATCAAAAGAGAATAAGGTCAATGATCTGTGAAATGAAAACCCTTTGCAAATCCAGGTATACAAACACAACAGGTTAAACTTATGAAAATTCTGACTGAGTCTCTCTTTCTAAATATACAAAGGCAACTCATAAGAATCCCGTGGCAAAGATCTGTGTGAAAATGGAGGATTCTGTTAGGTTAGGCAGTAATAAAATCCACCTGTGTGCCCTGGTAACTGCAGATGCCTGGATAAGGCCCAGAAGAATGCAGTCTGTTTTAGAATCTCCTGTAGGATTTTTCAACAGTGTCCATGCCAGGATCCCATCTTAGGAGAAGCTGGCTCAAGGAAGCACAGGTTATTCTGACGTCCAGCCACTGTCCAAACAGACGCATGTGCGCGCTATGAACCAGGAGGCACTGCACTAAGGCTCCCTAGTCATTTATTTACCAAGCTTCATCAAGAATAGGGTAGCAATACAGCCACTGATAAGGACCGTACATGGCCAATGCAGTGACAGGAATCTAGCAAGCAGTGTGGATGGATGGAGCTGTGAGAGGCTCCTTAAAATGGATGGTGTCTGAACTGGGCCTGGAGGATGAGGAAGAATCTTTGTAAGGGAGGTGGGACAAACGGGGAGAACAGTAAGAAAAATCAGGAGTGTTCTGGAGACGCAAAGCTAACGGTGTGGTGTCGCTGTGCCCACTCCAGGAAGCATCGGTGAGACAAAACACTCGTACATGCAGGGCCGGGGCTGGACAGTAAGTGCCCAAAGTCTGCAGGAACCGTTTCCAAGCATGAAAAACGTGTTCAGATCTGTATTTGGGAGTGAGAGTGCTAGGGAGTCTATTGAGATGAATGAGGTTGGGGAGAGGCCAACAGGGAGGTTTTCTAGAACATCAGTCAGCAGAGCAGGCCAGCATGACGACCGTGGCAATGTCAATGAAGGGGTGTATCTCACACTCCAGAGAGCAATGGAAGGAGCTGAGAAATAGAGACATCCAAGTTGACACCAAACACCTGGGACAATACTTGCCAAATAACAGCTGACCCTTGGACCATGTGGGGCGTTGGTTAGGAAAGCCAACCCTCTGTGCAGTAAAATATCCACATATAACTTGACTCCCCCAAAAGCTGACTGCCCACTGTTGACTGGGAGCCTTACTGATAACATCAACAGTCAATTAACACATATTTTGTATGTCATCTATACTGTATTCATATAATAAAGTAAGCTAAAGAAAAGATGTTAAGAAAATCATAAGAGAAAATACACTTACGGTACTATATGTATTTACTTTAAAAAAGGCACATATAAATGGACCCGCACGGTTCAAAAGAGGCACAGTTCCAACCCGTGTTGTGCAAGAGTCAAGTGGACTAGGCGCTCAGTACACACATGACGATGCAGAGTGTCAGTGAGCCGTGAGAAAAGTTCTGCGGCATCAAGAGGAAGCCAGGACCTGGAAAGGAAAGGTGGGAGGCAGACAAGAAGCCCTGGCAGCCACTGCAGAGAATGGAGAGGCTGGCAGTGAGCAGGAAAGGGAAGGTGGCAGTGAGCTAAGGGGACATAAAGCAGAGATGAGGTGGGAAGGGAAAGAACACAGGAGTACTAGTGAAAGCAGCAGTGGCTAAAAAGGCTGAAGAGATGCAGGGAAGGGCGAAACACTAGAAGCGGCTTTTGGGAACCTTGCAAGAATGTAGAGTAGATGAAAGCAGGGGGACACTTCCTTCTCTCTGGCAGAAAGTATTGCTCCTCCAAAAAGCTGTAGAAATCATGATGCAGAGGACAGGGAAGTTGAGGAAGTTCTTCTTGATCCACAGGGCTCACACCATACACCACAGGGAAAGAACTCTTGGTCCCTCAGCTAGGCCTGCCTTTAACTTTATGTTCCCAGGGCAGGAAGTCAGTGGAAGAGATAACCTGTAAATACTCATGGTAGGAACCAATCGACTCTAAAGACTACTTCTGCTAATAACTCTTAGAAGGCCCCCTGGCAGGAATGTTAATTACTGAATCTCTCTACTTCATAAAAACAGAACGAGAACATCAGAAAATATGTGTATTTTTATTACCTAAAGCTGTATTGCTTTCTCTCCTTAATTAGAAAAGCAGATCATCAGCGCATTTTTACTTTCTTTCAAGCCCCAGCTTTCCTTCATATCCATCTCCCCATTCATTGGTGTTTATCATTTATGTGAGCCTCAAAAGAAAAAATAAATCTCACTCACTCTATACACTATATCCCTAACGCTGCTGCGGAATCTGGATTAAGTTCAAAAGATGATCCTAGCCAAGACGACCAGAACATCTAATGTAAAACCCTGTGCTTCCAAAGAGCCCAGTAATGTAAGAGCACTCCAGGTCCCCTTATACTAGCGAGACAGTAAGATTCCATATGAATTCGGTCGGTTACATAAACCGCTTTGTAAAGACGCAAGGATAGAAAATGCAGGTAGTCACTTTCTGTGTCAATGCTTATAAAGTTAGACCATATAATGTGTTTTAAGTTCTTTCATAACTAAAATATCCTATAATCTATCACTTCATTTTGTTTAAATTTCAATAGGCCAAAAAATAATCTGTCCTGTACAAAACCACGTGTACGTATGGACCCTCAGTACTTAACAGACTTAACATTCAGTTTTAATGTGAAAAGGCTTGTGGCAGCTTTTGATACTGGGAGTTGATGTGATTTATACAAACATTTCAAGGACTTAAAACTGTGAGCAAAGTTTCTTCAAATATACAGTACAAATCAGACTAACTTTTGAAAGGATGGTTCTTCCATTTTGAATGGACCTTTTTAGATGTTAATTTCAGAGTTAATTTGCTGCAGGGTTTTCAACAAATAACCCTGATGGTTTTACCCAAAACACTTATTCGTATGTGCATACTACCCTATAACAGATTAAAGATGGAAATAGGTAAAAATGAAGAGCCTTAAGATATCTTTGAAAAATAACGCTAAATATTCCATTGCCATCACAATTCACACTATTTAAAAAAAATCACCTAACATTCAGCCCAATCTAATTCTTAGAAGGAATGGATTTATAGAATCCTAATTTTAACACTACATGACTTCCGCTGGTTCTGTTATTTTTTAATTTGTTACGCCTCTACATTCCCATAAGAGTATCCTTGGGATTTTAGGATTAGGACATCAAAAATGTTCCCCTGAAGAACATTTTATAAGGCATATACCTATGTACCAGAAGCTGGATTTACAGGGAAACATCTAGTGTATTTTGTAGATAAAGGTATTAAAACTGAAGGCAACAGGTATTACTCCTACAAAACACAATTCAAATCAAAAAAGCTAGCCCCTAAAAGAATAAATTTGTAAGTTAAATCGAGCTAGTTTTTACCCATCCAAATAACTATCCAAGATCAGGAAATACCACTACCATTGTACAGGACCCAACAGAAAGACACAAACTGATAGATCATTTCACTTCTCGCTCACCAAGGGAAAAATAAGCCAGACTTAAGACATTAACTAAGATGATTCATACAGAACAGCTTTACCAAAAAAATTTTATTCCTATACTAGTAATTTATATCTCAATTTAAACAATATCATCCTTAGCCTCACAAGTCATTAAGCCGCTTTGTAAAGACGCAAGGATAGAAAATGCAGGCAGTCACTTTCTGTGTCAATGCTTATAAAGCTGGACCATATAATGTGTTTTAAGTTCTTTCTTTAAGTGTGAAAAACACAACTTTCAGGAAATTTAAATCTTAGAATTAAAACAAGTTCCTTCCAAATGAAAGTTCTTCAAGTTATAAGGAAAATAATTCTAAAATGATTAAAGTATTTCAGGAAGGACGAAGGAAAGTTTCTCTTAATGAGTTAGTTTTTTTTAAAAGAAGATTTTTATTTATTTTATAATTAGAGACACTGGAGTTACAGTTAAACGTCTTCAATTCAAACACCAATTAGATTTTTTTTGGGGGGGCGACACTAGACCCCAAACTCTTCACTTCTTCTAGACAGATACTGAAAATGGCTTTCTAGCTAATTCCATACCATTGCACTGACTTGGAAAACCACCTTCAGCTGCTCTCCTGTTTCTATGGTTCCAGAGCAGCTGAGGGCCTCATTGCCCCTGGTCAGAGTTAGCACAGCGTCTCAGGGCCTCCACCCTGTCTTCTGGGAGACTGCACACAGCACCGTGCACGGAGCAAGCTGATCAACACATGAGTTCTCAAGCTCACTGACCCTGCCTCTTACTGTGTATCTTTGGGCAAATGACTTCATTTTCCTGTGCCCCAATTTTTCTATCTGAAAAGTAGAAATAATGATACCTATTAAAATCACAGGAAGAAAATGCACAAGTAGAGTAAAAGTTTCTTTCTACATAACTCATCTGGCATTTCAGTCCATGTTCTTTAGCTCCATAGTATCTAGGGAAAAAGGAGCATGTACTATCTCCATTTTTTAGGTAATTATGAATTACTTGTGGCATAGCTTAATAATTTAACGGAAATCCAACACCTCACATCTTACTTCCCAGCACTTGCCAATATTATTACATTTAGGAGAAAAACACAACTTTCAGGAAATTTAAATCTTAGAATTAAAACAAGTTCCTTCCAAATGAAAGTTCTTCAAGTTATAAGGAAAATAATTCTAAAATAATTAAAGTATTTCAGGAAGGACAAAGGAAAGTTTCTCTTAATGAGTTAGTTTTTTTTAAAAAAAGATTTTTATTTATTTTATAATTAGAGGGGTAGGGAGGGAGAAAGAAAGGGAGAAAAACATCAATGTGTGGTTGCCTCTCATGCGGCCCCCGCCCCCCACTGGGGACCTGGCCTACAACCCAGGCATGTGCCCTGCCTGGGGAATAGAACCAGCAACCTTTAGGTTCACAGGCCAATGCTCAATCCACTGAGCCACACCAGCCGGGGCTTAAAGAGTTAGTCTTAAGGAAACTTGCTTCTGCCCTACCTTAAAATTAAAAGGTAACATTTTCATTAACACAATAACTTGTTATACAAATTTATAAAATTAATAATCCATTCATAATAAATCACTTGAGTATTTCCCCTTTTATTCACAATTGTCAAAAAGCAGCCAAATGCCCCTAACCTTGCTATTTTTGTGTTGTAAGTGTAATGATCTAGTCCAGTGGTGACGATTCAATTATTTAGGGCCTTAACTTTCCATTTTAAAGACTTTCCCCTGCCTTTTGCTTCTCTGGCTCTGCCTGGGCTCACCGGGCCCCATTACCTGTTAACAGCACCACTGGGGAAGCAAAGCCCCAGAGGCCATTTGCTCAGACGGCTGGTAAAGGTTCAATGGCAAAGCTGAAACAGAGGGTCACAACTGCCCGAGAGGGCTACTGGTGAGCTCAGATTACCATGCCAGATAACAAGTACCTGTACTGACCGTAACTGATAACAAACAGCCTAGTCCATCCCCAGACTGAAGGTTTACAGAGTGGTTCAGCCACTGAATTTCTCTGGACAAGTATGAACAAGACACACAAACCTACAGGTTGAGTAACACCTTGTTTTCTTCTGTGATAGTAACATACAGGTTTTAGAAAGGGAGTGAAGATAATTTTTGACAAATAGCAATTAAAACAAAATAAGAACTAATACTAGGGAGTTTCACTAAAAACAAGAGATCAGGAATGTTTAATATTTTAAACCTGACGATTTATATTCCTATTCTCAGGCATCAAAACTGACTGGTGTGGCTCAGTGGGCTGGGCGCCTGGTCAGGACACAGGCTTGGGTTGTCGGCCAGTCCCTAGTTGGGGGTGTGTGAGAGGAGGCTGATTGATGTTTCTTTTCCTCTTTTCCTTCCCCCTCCCTGCTCTTTAAAAATAAGTACATAACATCTTTTTTTTTTTTAAAGGAAAAAAGAAAACTACATATAGGGAAAAAGACCAATAAAAGAGTTAGACCTACTACTACCATACTTTCAAAGGAATGTGAATATCATACAGTGAAATTTACATACAGATACAAGTAAAGAAATATTCAAAGTAATCACTCACTACACACTCTTAAAGAATAGCCTTATAATTCAAAAAAAATAATGGAGACTCAATTATTTTATCACTGGTTGTTCATGGTAGCGTCTAATCTTTGGCTTTCTTTCATCCATGAGATTCCCTACTTACCACATTAAACAAAGCTCAGTAACTCTTCCATTAATCATTTTTTTAATAGGAAGAAAAAGGTGATAGGAAGATTTTTAAAAGAGGGATACAAACTACAGAAACTCAGGTCTCTGCATAAAAGGATCTATCTGCACTTTTCACTAACTGTTCATCAGTAAGTCTCACCCACATGAAGAGTTATTGATCCCCCACCCCAGGGGGAGTTACTTTGGATTTCTGGCAAAGACTGGATGTAGGTCAAGCCCTATTCTCAAGAGCTAATTAAATTACAAATTATCTGATTGTGAAAGAATTCTGCTTGAAGTTATGAGGTTAAAGCTTAGGAATCTTTGCCACTGAAGAGTTTCTCTGTTAAGGCACCTAATATAACAGTAGCATCACTTTCATGTGAGCTTCCCTTCCACACTGTGGCTCAGCCTTTCGAGTGCACATCGAGATCATGGAGAATTTCTCCCCAGTGTGCATATGACACACACTTAGTAAGCCAAAACTTTAGGAGCTCTTTCTCCCCTCCACTCTCTCTTCCTGCTACTCTGCCTCCTGCAGCTGCTCTTTTTAGAACGTAACAAAAAAGTAAAGACACTGCAAGACAGCATTCTGTGTACATATACAGTATATGCTTTGAATGCTGATAGTGTCTCGTAAAGGTATGTGATTTGGAGCAATAAAATATGCTTGCCTTAAAGACACAGTGGTTTATAAACTATTAAAAATAAGTTGGTTTCTGAAATATCAATTAAGGGGTTCAAAGAAGGGCTTGCAAAGGTTCATGAAACCATCTAACAAAAACAAATTTGGGGGAGTGGCATGCATGAATAGTGCAGGCATGAACCGTTTTGCTGGTGAGAGAGTGCACAGCTTCCTTGAAAGGATCATGGCTCAAGAAAAGGTTGAAACCACTGCAATCAAATAGGTCACTTTTATTTATCCAAAAAACAATTTTAATTACACAGAAGGACCTGGGTTATTTAGCTCCAGCAGTGAAAACAGCAGGGACTTTGACCACCCTTCCTACCTCTGTGTCCCAGGAATCATGGAAGACAGGGTTTCTACTGCTCCTTTTGGTCTGGGGGGGAAGGTGGTGATCTTCTTCATTGCCATTCCTTCTCCTCTTCCTGAAATTAAATCACAGAAGGAAAAACATTCAACAATTCATCTTTTAGACACTTGAAATTGTAAACCATGACAACAGAGAAATTTGCCCCCTCACCTGAGAAAATATAATTCATCAGATGATAGCCCAATAGGTTAAAATTGGAAGTACACTATTGCTAGGTACAAAGAGCAAAACATAAAATAGTAGCAGTAAGGTCGAGCCTAAATTAATGTGACTAATTTCAAAAAAGAAACCTGACAATTTTAAATGCCCACTACAAATAAATCAGAGCAAGAAGATACTGACTGAGCTTTCAAACGCCACCTAATTAAGATTATTGTCTTTTTTCTACATTTCCTGAAATTACAATTCTAAGTTACTTAATTTTACTCCCTTCCACATGACAACACTTAGGACAGGAATGGCTGCCTTTGCCTATTTTAGTCTTAAAATCCATATAAAAATCTTGGTGCTACACAACAATATCCGCAGAGGTCTGTGGTAGCTGCTAATCTTTAGTTTTTCTTCATCCCTGATTTTCTCCCAATTATCACGTTAAACAAAAGCTCTGGAAAAGCTGCTCCTGTACAGAAAATTGATTGTTCTGGCACAGCACCTAGGTTTATGATATAAAGTACTTCCCTTGATTGTTTCTTTGAGACTGTAGCACGGGCTGCTTAAAATGTACAGGAGTAAAGAAAAGTCAGCCCTGGGTGGTGTGGTTCCGTGGACTGAACGCCAGCCTGTGAACCAAAAGGTCACCAGTTCGATTCCCAGTCAAAAGCACATGCCTGGGTTGGGGGCCAAGTCCCCAGTTGGGGTGTGCCAGAAGCAACTGATCAGTGTATTTCTTGCACATCAATGTTTCTCTTCCTCCTTCTCCCTCCTTTCCCCTCTCTCTAAAAATGAATTTAAAAAAAATTTTTTTAAAGAAAAATCAGACACCTTTCTCAGTCAAGTGTTCTCAGCTGTGTATGTTTTCTATGCAAGAGTCAAGTGTTGTCGTAAGAACTTCTACACCCCAATTAGAAAACAGAAATAAATTACAGGAGGTATCATTTTAAGTCAAATTGCCTGGAACTGTGCTGTCCAACAGGGTAGCCAGTAGCACATGCGGTTATTTAAATTTAAATTAATTAAAATTAAATAAAATTAAAAATCCAGTCCCTTAGTCATACTAGCCATATTTTGGCTAGTGGAAACTGCATTGAAGAGCACAGATATAGGAAGTCCCCATCACTTCAGAAAATGCTACATACAGGACAGTGCTGAATAGAGGTCAATTTATACAAAGCAACATAATCTATAATGAAAACTCTTAAAGGTTCAAATTTTTAGAGCTAGAGGGGAAAAGAGCTTTTTGGAAAGTACTGAATTGCAGCATATAGTATCTTCTCTACAGCTACATACATTCTATGCGAGTGGGGTGGCTTACTGGGGTAGGCCCTTAATCCTAAAGTTTTGAGGTGAACTCTAGATATTGAAGAAACTTTATCACCCTGAGCTCAATTCCCTGTACTCAGCAACATTCTGAGTACAGCTAACATTATTAATGGCTTTGGATCCAGTTTATGCTTGGAATGATAAATAGTTGGTGTGTGGTTCTGATAAAGCATTAACCAACCAACCAGCAGAGGGCTACACCATTCATGTCATTCTAAGGCTCAGCATTCTGGAAAATAAGATCATCATTTCTGCTTCCTATCTTTCTCCCAGGAGATTAGATCATATTTACACATTATCTTGAAATACTTGAAAGTTAAAAACTAGATGAATACCAGGTTTTCGTAATAATTAAAAACATGTTATCACAAATTTGAACGAAGAAACTGCTTTCATCCTAATATGACCAGAGAATGTCCATGGGAATATGAAGAAGTTACAGAGCAATATTTAATAGAAGGCCAGTTGACATCCAAAGAGAAACACATGAAATGGCAGTATGTTGGTCCCCAAACTCTTCTTTTATCAGTGTGACAACAGCTGATTGTGCTTTGGGCTGCTGACTCACTCTTAACAAATTTAGAAGCCTGACCAAAACTTTCCAATTTCCTCATTTATTTATTCTTGTCTTTCCAGTGACAAGAATACAAATGTCAAGAAGATTGTGAGGCAAAAAGAGGGTAAAAACAGAGGATGGGCTAATTTTACAGATTTTAACTAAACTCCAGGAAAGTCACATGAACTATCCCAGCCTTGTAATCAGCTGATTTCTCTAAAGTATCAGAATTATCTCTTTCCCCTAGTGAGGGCCCTCTCTTTTGTAAGGAAATGGATTAAGAGTGAGCTCTACTAGTTTTTCAATTTGCCTTTTTCCAGGCTCTTTGCACATTCTGTCCCTCAAACATTCCACTTTCAACAATATCGTCAATAACTGGCAAGATAACAGCTTCGTGCTCAAGCCTATCCACCTGATCAGTCAGATTATAGCTTTCAACATTAATGCCATAGACCAGGTTATAATTTTAGCAGTCATCCTATAATTGATTATATTCTCCATAACCATCTAGTTACAGAGTATTTAGCATCTGTTACTTCTAAGGATGGTCGATTACTTCATCATTTCATTTCTCTCCAATCTTTCTGTGATCTCCCAGAGACTGGGCATAGAAAAAACCCTGAAGAATAGAGGAGAGTGGTTTTCAAAAAATTATTAACAAGTAACAGAACCCTTTCTTCCTATCCCCCTCCCAAATACCCCTCAGGATATGAGATAAAGGATCTGTTTTGGTTAAAGAATGGTCTTCCTTGCCACACGCCCACTCCTCTATGGCTATCCCAGCAATCTGTGGAACAGTCTGAAAAACCACCATTTTTGACCAACTCTTCCATTTTTAAATTGAGGTGACAGAACCAGACCAGTGAACTAACTTGGAGACACCAAGACAGCTGGAGCTGACGGAGCTGGTCCATTGTGCACCACGAAACATGGGGTGAAGAGAAAAATAGTCAGAAACCCCCATCCAAATGAAACAACTTCTTTTATAGTAATAAGTTACCAGTATAAACATGTCAACATTATTTGTGTGCTAGAGAAAAGGAATCTGCTATCAATATAAACACATTCAGAGCATTCTGTGTATGATGTTGGATGAAAGTAATCTTTTCGTAGGAGCTATTTTAACTTTTTCAGGTATGTGACAAATCCCAAGAGACTATCAGAACAGTATAAACTGGGGTTAAGGGAAAAATGGCAGTCGGATCAGGTTTACTATACTTAAGGACTTTGTTACTAATTATGACAACATGTCAGTGGCAATTGGGCCCCTAATGTCAAATTTAGTCCACTCTTTATTTTCTATATAAAGAGGCTTTATACCTCACTCACTACATGACCCAAAATAATCCTACGCATAAATTTGAGGAGCCATAAGTTTTCACTATTGAACCAAATAACCTCAGGAAGCTTTCCAGAATTTTAATTCCATGGATTAACTATCCTCCAGAGCAGGGTCCTCATCGAAAGCCTATCAATTACATTCAGAGCCAATGAAAACATAGAAGAAAATATACAGCATAATCCTGTCAAGGCAATCCTATTTTATTCACTTAAGTCTCACTGGGACTATTATGGAATAAAGGAAAAAGCAGTGAACCTGAAAAGACCCAGGTATATGAGCTGAGCTCTTTAAATTTGTTTCCTCATCGGAAAAACGTAAGAATCGGACTTGGTGATCTAGAGGTTTCGCTTCAAACTCCACGATGAGGGATTTTTCTAATTTGAATTAAAGCTGATCCTCTTCATTCTAGGATACCCAATCCCAACTTTCTCCTCTCCACATCGTAACAGGGGTAACTAAGAACAAGAAAGAATCGCAGGTTGGTCGGGACTCGACTCAACACACGTCAAGCAAGCCTAAAACCCATAACCCAGGTCTGAGGCCAGGCTCCGTGGGAAAGTACTCTACCGCGATATAATCCTCCCTCCCTCCCACCTTCGTAGGCAAACGGCTCCCCAGCCAGTTCAGAATACATTCTGTTCTAATGCTAAGGCCAAAGAGACTCCACCAGCCACTTTAGTCACCTGCCCTTCCGTGTTCACAACCGTTCAGGGCACAAATTCTTCAGTTTAACCTAATCCTCCCAGCTGCAGGGTTAAACCCAATCCTTCTTTCTGACCTTGGAGAGCCGGCAGCTCCCCGTGCCTTCACGGATGCACTAGGGGCTCCTACCAGAAGATTAGACATTCTTCCCATCCCCCCTCCTAAATTTAGGACAGGGACGCTTTAGGGCCACCGTCTCTCTTCCGGGACCGACCAGACTTCACTTCAAACAGAGAAAGATGGGGGGTGGGGAAAGATAGGGTTGGGGGCAGACCTGGCCCCTGGAGTCACTCCATCAGTACCCTCGGAGATCAGGTACCGGAGCACTCTCACGTTGGCTCCCCTCCTCCCCCGGGCTAGTGCACCCAGATAAAGACCCACAGAGACGACGCTTGATCGGATCCCGCTTTGTGCACCCCCACCGACTCTACCCTCCAAGACAGAGGCGAGGGGTTGGAAAGGAAAGGGGTCCCTACGGTCTCACCTGGGGCGGAGGCGCTCGCTCATGGCAGCCGGTGGAGGGGAGCGACGCGGAGCCCCACTGCGAGAAGACGGAACAGAGGGTGTTGTGTTTCGACGGCCGCCACGCCCACCCCCCCGGGCCTTGGCTCTGGCCGCGGCTCGGGTGGACTGTGCCGGTGGTGAGTACCCCTCGGTGGGACCCGTACCACTGCTACTTCCGGCGTCTGCTCCGCGCCCCCCCATGTCGCAGCCGCCGTGGTACCGCCCTCTCGCGGCTGCGCAGTGACACGATCCCGGCAGCGCCGATCGGTAACCCCGCCCACAGGAAATGGCGGGCTTGGAGGGGGAGGAGCTACTGGGAACTTCTGGGAGAAAAAGGACCTCATTAGAGGTGTTGGGAGCTTTCGCCTGTTCACGGCGTATTGGGAACAGCATAAAAGTTAAGCCAGATTTAAATGAAATTAAGTTATGTCATCTTAATACTATGTAAGTATTTGAGTTAAGTCCTTGTGAGGTAAAAGTTTTTTGAAAAATAGCTGAGAAGCATCAGGCAATCATGTAAGACGGCCTGCCACGGGTCCCGGGACCGGGAGTTGGGCAGCAGCGCGTGAAATGCTTTGGGGGTCTTGTTGCGGGGGCTTCCTTGGACTTTTTTGTCTTGCGAGGTGAGGTTTCTGGTTTAGGGAAGTCTCGACAGGCAGAGCTTTTTCTTCTACGGCCCCGGCCCTAGATCAGGGAGCGACTGTCCTGAGCCGAGAGGGGAGTCGATCGGGTGGCGAACCAGATGGGGTCTTCCCGGAGTCGCAAAATAAGCCCCTTTCGGCGTCCCGGCGGCTCCAGCGCCCGGACCGCGGAGCTGCCTCGCTGTCCGTTCCCTCCTCGGTGGAAGCTGCAAGACAGCTTTCTGTAAAGTGAGGGAGGAGGGTAGGCGAGATAAGGCGGCTGGCGGAGGAGAGGTTCGCTGGAGAGCGCAGGAGTTGAGGACGAAGATTAGCGTTAACTTTGAGATGGGCCCTGTGCCCAGGAGGCTAGTGAAGTCTTAACTCCCTGCTTTCCGGAACACCAAAAGGGAAATGCCCTGCTGGTAACTCGGTTATTTCTGTTCGGTTCAGTACTGTCGACTTACTTCTCTGATTGTGTCTTGCACAGGCTGACATTAAAATCTAGTTCCATTCTGTCAAACTCGGGAACGGTAATCAGGAAGCATGGAGATCCAGGAGAAATAACCGCAAAACTCGCGCCCTTATACAGAAGGTCAGGTAAGCAGTTAGGCACCTACAATAAGACGTTACCATGCGAGAGTAAAGAGATTTTTCTAGTAAGATTAAATGTGAAGGTGGAATACTGTAGAGGCAGACAGTTGAACAGAGGGCTCAAAAAGTTACTAGGCTAAAGCCCAGGGACTGGCCTAAGCTGTGTTTTTGTAGATAAGTGACCCATAATTTTCATTATATTGTCAAAGGGGTTACCTCCAAGGTAAGAATAATAACGAAGTCTCTTGGCAGAAAACAGTTTTGTTTTGCCTGACTTCATGTAGGATAAGTTGGATTGGTTGCTTTCATAAATGGTATGGCTAAGATAAGGTCTGTTTATTTTGTAAATGGTTTTAGAGTCTCACTTTTTGACCTATGTAGTGGCTACAAGATACTCACACTTATAGTACTTTATAACATTTGCGTGTTTACACGCAGAGAAGGAATTCATTAAGCAAGTGTCACATGCCAGGCTTAGTACTCGGCTTTGAGAATACAGCTGTGCACAGTATAGCTCTCTGCAGCTTACTAATATGTTAAATGTTAGTAGATCTTCGTTTCTCATGCTTAATAGTGGAAATTCTAGTATTTTCTAATTGCACCCAGTGAATTTTCCATGTATATCACTTTCAAAACCATTACTATAATCAACCACCTTCAAACCGTGTCCTGAGTTTTGTTTTGTTTTTTTGGAATAATGTGTTTAAGAGTTTTTAACAATTTGTTTACACTTGTGTGATACCCACTTGACTTCCTACAGTTTTAAATAGCAAACGTTCCATTCCGACTGGTATTTGGACATCTTTTGCTTACACTGGTCTTCCTTACCTCCTAGTCAGGGGTGTGGATTTGATTGTCTTTTGTAATGATTGATTTCTAGAAGACTTTCTCAGGTAAAATTCAAAGTATAAGTGGAGCCAGGGGTACTAATCTAAAAATCAGACTGTCTTCTATTTTCTACCTCGGTAAGAAAAAGAATAGATTAAAACAAACTTTTTTCTTTTTTTAATCTGCCTTTAAAAAGGGGAGAAGAGAGGGAGAAAGCAAGAAACATTCGTGTGCGAGAGATATATCAATTGGTCGCCTCTCCCCCACCCCCAACCAGGGACCTAGTCCACAACCCAGGCATGTGCCCCAACCAGGAATCGAACCTGCCACCCTTTGGCTCACAGGCTGGCAGTCAGTCCACTGAGCCACACCAGCCAGGGCAAAACAAACTTCTAAAAATTATGTTTAACATGGGGGGTTTCCAAATGAGTTTAAAAGGTATGAAACAAATAAAATGCTGGTATTTACTATACAAAGTATGTGTTCCTCATAATCTCATATTTACCTTTTTCAGGAATGGGAGAGTGATACTCCACCCAGAATGGAAGTGTGTCCTTATTGTAAGAAGCCATTTAAACGATTAAAATCCCACCTGCCATATTGTAAGATGATAGAACCAACTATACCTGCTGATCAGAATGTTTGTCAGTCCAAGCACGCTACACTCCCACGTGCTAAAAAACCAAAAAGTCTAATGAAAAACTTAATTAAAGCTAACAGGAAAGAGTTGGGGACAAACAGTGAGAAAAGAAATACTAAGTTGATAAGGGACAAACCAGAACAGACTGTTGAGCCCTTTCCACTACCAGCTATTGGTTTGAAAAGAGCAAGTAATACAAAGGCAGGTAAAGAGATCAAGAATCAAATTCAACTCCCCCTCAAAATGTTAAAAAATCCTGAACCAAAGGATTTATTAAAGGGAGAAATGAAGGCTCAGTTTAATGCATCAAAGATCACTATTCCTAAAAGAGAACTTGCCAAAGATTTGCCTAAATCACAGGATATTAGAAGCAGTCCTTCAGAAACTACAGCATCTTTACCTTTTGGCCCAATGGAACTTTCTTTGTCAAATCAAGATAAAAACTATTCTTCAGCCTTACCTATTGATGTACAAACTACTTCTGCTGATTTAAACGTGGACAAAATTGATCCTTCAAGACAAAAGCTTCTACTAAAGTTAATAGAGATGCCTATTGGAGATTATCATAGTTCTCCCATGAATTTCAATGATGGAAATAAAAGAGTAAGAACATCATGTTCAAGTGAGAAGAGAGGTTCCAAGGCCCGGGACCACCTCTCAGAAGTCTATTCTGATGTTAGAGACTCTGAGAATGAAGAAAAGAACATGGAATCACAAATTTTAGGTTTTAAAGTTAGCCCATTAGGTAAAATCCAAGTCAGGGAGAACCCAGGAAAAGGACTTCACCTTGGAGTGGAGGCACATGTGAGCCAAGGACATGCAGAGAAAAGTGTATCTGCGACAGAAATGCAGGAGTGCTCTCCCGTGAGTGATGACTCTGAGAACTTCAGTACAGATGAGTCAGCCACAGAGAAGAAATCTCGAGATGAGGATCCCAACTTAAATCTGTTCACAACAAAGGAGACAACTTACAATGAGTTTCTTCCCATATCACAGTCATGTAATCAAAGTCTTGCCTCTCTGGCCATAAAATTTCTTCGAGAAGAGTCAGCAGAAGCCTTTGATCATAATCAAGTCCCTGATGTAAAGGCACTGATGGAGAGTGAGGAACAAGCTACTGTGGTGCCCAAATCTGGCATTGGGCCCCCAGCTTCACACCCTGAGTGCTGGCAGTCTTTACCTTCAACCCAGCATTATACTTCTGAAAGCCCCTTCTGTAGGCAGAGGGCAGTTGTCAACAGGAAGATCCTTCCTAGCTCCCTGGGGCTGGAGTGGTTTCCAGAGCTCTATCCTGGTTATCTTGGACTAGGGGTGTTGCCAGGGAAGCCTCAGTATTGGAATTCAATGGCCCAGAAGCCTCAGCTCATCAGTCCCCAGGGGGAAAGACTGTCTCAAGGTAAACATGCTCATTTTCAAGGAGCTATCAGCTCAAACAAACTACTCTGTGCCTTTTAAATTCATAAGGCTCAGAGTACTAATACTTTCACTCATGTGGCTTTTTTTTTTTTAACCCCGGCATTTAAGTGCACTGGAATTACAGTTGTTCTGAAAACATCCCTTCATGCTCCAAGGGTAACAGTGGTTTATCATTCTCCCTTCCCCTCCGATAGTTGCAGGTTGGACTAGGCCAGGCTGGCTGGTGATAATGGTAGTAATTGAATTTCTGCACGGGAAAGAGGCATGGCCCGTAGAAGAAATTGGGTTGGTATTCAAGCTGAACAGAGACTTCAGGGCCCACCTAAGGAGAATAAGCACTGTGTTCAGATTTCAGTCAGGAGCAGGTTGTACACAAAATAAGTTCCAGATTTATGGTCAAATGCAACATGGGAATTTAGAATAGCAAAGAAGCTACAGGCAGAAACTGTATTTGGATTTGGGGGCAGGATAGGATTAAAACTGTCCGGGGAGGCACGCCAATTCCAGGGAGGCAAGTAGATAAGTGGAGGTGGAGGTTTAGGACATGAGGGCCAGGAATAGAGGGTGTGGCAAGAAAGGTGTGGAAGTCCATGCTCAAAAGATTAGTCCACAGAGAATAGGACCCAAGAGTGGAACTAGAGATTAAACCTTGAGACATGAGCAATTAGGGTAGGTGGGGGGACATGGACTGGACATTGAAACTGATCTGGATTGTGAGCCAGTCTCTTCAGAAGCTTTCCAGATACTCCTTGCTGATGCTCAGAATAGCTTAACTAGTGGGTAGGACTTAGGTCCAAGTAGGAGCCAAGAAGTTCCTGACAGTCATTTCAGGTATCCTTGTTTTTTCCTGATGGTCATCTTTAGGTGTTGGACTACCTCTCTATTGCAGTATATAAAGTTCCTTTATTTTCCTCATCAGGAAGCTTTGGATTTCCCACCCACCCCCGCTTTTTTTTTAGGTTGTCCAGGGACTTAGTTAAATACAGCATTCATCTTTTTTTTCTTCTTTCTTTTTCTTTTTCTTTTTTTTTTCCTTTTTTTTGGTGTGAGCAGTGTTTTTGGTCCTTCAGATTTATTTTGACAGGAAACCGATAGCAACTCAGAATAAGTTCGTACCTGAAAAACTTGTGTTATCTCTTCCTAAAAGGACATATTTCCCCCTCTGGTAATATTCTGTATTACCTACCTCTGGTAATATACCCTCTGATATATTCTATAAATGACCATGTATTCACTAAACACCAGTTTGGTCTCAAAGCATTTTCTTTCGTATTTTAATTATCCTTTTCTAAAGATTTCAAAATGGAAGTGTATTAGATGAAAGAGTGTTAGCCAAAGCTCCATTTTCTTCAACTGCCTCAGCAGTTACTGGTTTTTCTACAAACATCTAGACTCTCTTTACAAAATTGTAGTCTCAAGCCCCTTCCCCATGTTAAGCATAGAATGGATGTTAACATTTGTGTTGCTTTGTGAGTTTTTAGAGTGCTTCCACCTATTTTCCTATGTTGACCTTACCATTCTGAGAAGTGGGCAGTGATTTTATCTGTTTCACAGATGATGAAATTGGCACAGAAAGGACAAGTGATTTGTCGAAGGTCATGCTGCCAATAAGTGGCAGAGCTGCAAGTAGAACCTGTCTCCTGAGGCCTAGTTTAATCCTTTCCATTAAACCATGTTGTAGAAAACATGCCATAACTAGAGACGTAGGTGTTTATTATATCTCTGTACTTCTCTGATTTTAAGTCGCACACAGCCCACAGCAAATTTCTGTAGCATATAGGAGGACTTACTTATTTTATGTACTATCTTTTATAGCGCTAAGGAGTGTCCTTGATACATCCCCTTTTCATTTTAGAAGAAAAGGGGCCGGAACTTGTATTCATCTAGTGATGACTGTTTCATTGTGCTTTACATTACATTATGTCACTTATCCCTCATAACAACTCTAAAGTGATGTCACTGACCTGCCCTTTTTCATAGGTGAGGAATCTGAGCCTCAGACATTAAGTGACTTGCCCACGTTCATACAGTAAGTGACAGTTGGGATTCAAATCCAGGTCCATCTGACTTGTACACCCATGGTCTTTAAAACTGCTCAGGCTACTCTTTGGGGCACTTAGTGGTCAATAACATGGTTCGTGTAAGTTATTAGTTGACACACTTTAATGGGTACCAAGAAACGGATACAGTAATATGTCACCAAATCACTAGGCCTGGGAGATTAAACATGGGGGAGAAATAACAGTCTTTCCTTCAACAGTAAGTCCCTCCGCAAAGCAGTTAGAAACTGTTCTCTTTTTGCTTACAGTCTACAATAATTGCTTTGATTTCTCTGACAGTGTGCGGCCATCCCAGGGCCTCTCGTTCTGCTATAACTGAAAAACTGTAGCATTTAGTTCCACAGTTAATGTTGAGACTTGGATGCTGCCACTGAATGAGACCTTAGGATCTCAGGCCAAGACCTGATTGTTCAGTTGGCCAGGTACCTCAAGGCTACCTAAGCACACAAAGATTAAAAGGCAGCGCTGCTCTTCAGCTTTGTCATTTCACCAGGAAATGGCTACCTCCTGTGACTGCAAATTAAAGTGGAATTTCCTTGGAATCTTTGCAGAAAAGCGTGGACTGTATTCCCTTTCTCAGGCAGGACATTTGGTAGACCATTCAGCCTTTATCTCAAGAAACCAACTCATTTCATTGATACAGGCAGGGCCAGTGAGCTAACAGTTACTGAGTTAACTATATGTCAGCTTTGATGCCTGCGTATCTACCAGTCCTGGGATACTGGTCTTAAGCCCTTTTGTAGATGAGGAAGCTGAGTTTCAGAGAGGGTAAGTAATTTGCCCAACATCAAGTTTCAGCTAATGGTTGGCATCTTACATTGTCCGATGGCCTTTGCCAAGCTTTTGCAGGCAGGGTTTCTTCTGTTGGACCTTGGGCTTCGAGATAATGTCAGATATGCTCACAGAGACCTGTGACAGCAGCTAATGCTCACACACAGGATACCTGAGTGAATGATAAGAAATGATTCCACCAAATGAAAAGGTACCCAGGGTCTTGAGAAGCATAAAAGACTACCTTGTCATTTTGATGAAACAAGGGGGAACCAAAAGTGCTCATGACTGATGAAAAATGGATGCATTTTGGTGCCTTGGCTAGGAGATCCCAGCACAGGCTGGTACTTCTGAGGGAACCACAGAGTTTTAGTAAGTCGGGAATGAGAATTTGACTTAGGGAGTTCAGCGGCATCAGGAGTCATCTTTTGAGGTTCAGGGAGGATTTTCATGGACTTAGCTACAAAAATTAGTTGTCTTTCTGGCCTTGAAGAAAATAGACTTTGTAAGTTCAAGATTTAAATCTTAAGAGACTGCACAAGTACAACTGTCTGAGAGTCCTCGGCAATAGGACCTAGTTTCTGTTGTTCAAAGGAAAGCTTTCAGAGTCCCTGTAGCCTTGAGAATGTTCAGCCGGGAGCACTTGGCCGAGCCTTTGCAGAATTCAGGATGCTTAAAGGTTCCTAGGCATCATCCCCAGGGACTGATTGTGAAGTTAAGGTCTAGAATTCATGTTTTCAAGCATTTCCTAAGTGTTAAAGAGCAGTCAAGTTAGAAAACTCCTGATGTGGGAGATGGCATAGGAGCAGGTGCTCAGACCCAAGCAGGAGAATGGTCTCGTACAAATGATGAGGGCAGGGGGAGGGTGCTTGGGAAAAAACATAGTTTATGTAACTACCAAAAGCAAAACTTGGCTGATGGGGAGCCCAGAAGGTAAAGTGAGAAAACCAGATAGGGTCATGGGTTTTTAAAGACAAAGAAACAGCTAAATAAAGGCTCTTTTCTAATCTTCAAACAGCCTTTCCATCAATAGGGTATCCATGTAAGATGTCTGAGACAGGGCACACGGGGAAGGGCTTAGGATAGCCAGGATCAGACTTAAGCAGGAGTATGACAGGCCAGTATTAGGTCCCCTATTGGCCAGAGGAGTTCATGAGAGGAGATGGTTTAGATAAAGGAGCATGTGAGTAACTGACAGCGAGACTTGAGGGACAAGTCAGATCATGGGTCTGGGATTCCAGAGCAATGATAGGAAATGTTAGCGGTCTAGAGGGTGGCCGAGGGTTTTCAGCAGTTGTATTAGAGAGTGGAGCCAGTGTCACTGGAGGGATAGCCATATGTGTCAGGATTAACGTTAGGACACTGGCAGGTAAAAAAAAAAGTGCCTGCGAGGTGAAATGGCAAAGGCATGGCAGTGGGTGTTAGCAGCCCCGGGCCCACATCCAGGCCCAAAGGGGTGGAAACCGGAGCCCAGAGTAGCTAGGCAGCAAGAAGACATTGGAAAAACTAACAGCACTGTAGGTTCTGAGCTGATCTCTCCTGGGCTCCTGTATCCCAGCCCAGTGCCTGAACCGATGTCATGAACGTAACTTTGACGACCTGTACGGGAGTAGGCTTAGCTGGTTGGAGGACGAACAGGCTCAAGGAGCCACCCAGTTCCTGATGCTGCCAAGAAAGTTGTACAGCTGTGATTTTCATGAAGTTGCTTCACCCCATCTTTTCCTTCAGATGTTTTCCAAGATGAATGGGTTAAATCATGCTTTGTTGTTGTTGTTTTTTTTAAGGGCCTAGTCTTCACCTTACAAGAGAATTAATTACCTTCTGTGTAAGTTCTTGGAAGCCAGCCTTTTCATTGCTACTTAATATAGTGACAGTCGTTTGGATAGTATTTTTACATCCACATCAATTTTTACCACATCTGCTAAATCTGTCGTATTTGCTTAATTTATCCTTTATCTTGACGAACCAAACCAAGACCAGAGAACCAGCAACAGAAGAGACTCCCCATCTATCATTAAACAGAGGAAAACAAGTACAGGAAAAATGTAAATATGTAGCATAAACCCTCCTTTCTGGTTCTAGTTAGCTGTGTATTGAACGTAAATAAGAAATGCGTGCTGGTCCGCAGTAGCGATGGGGTACTAGAACAGACTGGTTGGTTGTAGATACAGTGACAGATAGCTACAGTTAATGTAATCGTAGGAAGTCACGCTTCTAAGATGTTTTAGCAGATGATAGAAAATAAGAGCAATTCATTTCATTAAGCATGTACACACAGATCATCTGGGCAGAATATTCATCAGATCAAAAACATCTCCAGGTCCTGATCCCCAGGGCTCTCTCGGCCTTTTGAAGAGCCTCCCCGACCTGCGATGGACTGCTTTGCCTAGTAGCTGCTACCCAGCGTGCCTCTTAAGAATATGCTTCTCCTGAGGCCTAGCCCTGGGAACCTGGGGTACTGAGTGTTGGGGAAGAGGAAGAATTCAGATGCATTATCACTGTGACTTCTGTTTGGAACCACAGTTCCTTTGTTGGAAAGAAGTTCGACTGCTCTTTGGAGTGGGGAACCCCCGACCAGGCTTACCACCTCCAGCGTCTCTCTGATGAGGCTCTTGGGAGCTGTGCAGAAAGGTGAGGCCAGAGGCATTGCTGGTTGGGTGTCTGTTGCTGGTTCCAAGCATTGGGAGAGCTTTCCCCTACTTTAGTCACGACTGTTACAGCACAGCTAGAGAAAAGAGGTAAATGCATGGTCTTCCTGCTCTTCTGTTTGGTTTCACTCTGGAGACATCATGGGAAGCACCAAAGTTAATAAAACAGCAGCTGCTGTTTATTGAACAGCTTTCAGTTGTTGATACCTACCCCACCTCTGTGCCACCAACTCCCATCTCTCCCCCTGCTCACATTGATAGTCCCAAAGCCGGGAAGATGCTGAACCTTAAGTTAACCAATCAGTCATATTAGTCTCCTCCCCACTAAAGGTTTTCACCAAACTCCCAAAATGAAGTTACTAATTTAAATTTCTTCAGATGAAGGTCTAGCCTTTTCATCTGTTTAAACATATACATGGCGGTATATACATTCTTTGAATTACAGTTCCATCGCCCAAGCTAACTGGGATAACTCGCAGGTCAACCTCAGTCACAGCTCACGGCAACGCTTTCTTTTTAAACAGGCTGGATCAAGTGCAGCACCACTGTGAAGAGTGGAGTTGGTGGCGTCTCGATGCTCTTTACAGGATACTTCATTCTCTGTTGTAGCTGGAGTTTCAGGCATCTGAGTAAGCCTTTCTATATTTTTAGCCTCAATTACAGGTCACATCCCATTATGGGGACCTTCACGGGATTCTGTGAACTGCCTTTTATAGCTTTACAGTTTGGCACTATCTGATGAGCAGCTAGTGCCTGGGATTCTTTTTATTAAGAGGTTTTCGTTATAATGGCCTTCGTAAGACTTGACAAGAGTTTACGTAATTGCCGCTGTGCTCCATTTAACTGGAGGTCTGTTTGCCTCCTAGAAGATCAGGGCTCTTCTCCTTGGTGACTTTTTAATTCCTACCTAAGATCTTTTTTGGATTGAAACCAGCTTTCTACCCCAAAAGAGAGGAGAAGCAGAATACAGCTGTCACTCATCAGCTTATAGCTGTCATAGCTAATCTACTTTTAGCAATTAAAAAACAAACACCCTCCTAGTTAGGAGTTTCAGCTTGTACCAAATCTTACCAGGAGGGAAGTGCCTGGATTTCATTTCTCTCTTAGTTTGAGATGTCTTTGGCTTATTTTTTAATGTATTGTCCTATAAAAATATAATTAAAAGTTTAAAAAGACATATAGAAAGATATTAAAGAGCCCCAACACTTTCAGATGAAAACTTTTGGTGTAAAAATACAAGATAACCATTAACACTAATGGCCAATAGAATTTACAAACTTCTGAAACATCGGGTTTGACTCTAATTGGGTCTTTTGGCTGGTTCAGTGCTAGTAAGTAGGAGAGCAGGCCAAGCAGCAGGGGTGGGACTGAGGCTTCTCCTGTCTGGTGACTGGTGGCTCTGGGGAGGGCTGGTGTAACACACCTGGGCATCACTGGGGAAGGAATTCCTGACCGTCCCCATATAAATGGAGACTGTCGACCTTAACCTGTGTGAAAGGGGCACCTGAGGTTATTTTTCACATCTGTACATTGAGGCTGCAGAAAGTGAAGCCGAAACTTCTCGTTGTTGCCTAAGATTAATTCTCAATTTAACAGCAGGATCTGTAGAGGCAAGAGATAAAAAGTTGATTGAAGTGGTCTCTTGGACGCTTACATTTATCTCTGTTTATCCTAAGAGCTGCCTCGCTGGCGTTAGTCGTGTTGACCTGGACACCACTTAACGCCCTGGAATGCCAAGGAGCATGCCTGGAGAGACAGCCACAGGACCGTTTTACAGCTTCCAGTTGTACTGGGGGTGGGAAGAGGGAGGGAAAAGAATAAATTATTTAATCTAAATTAGCAGTTATTTAGGAGATATGCTTTTTAATGTGGACGATCTGGTTCTGTCTGGATATTTCTTGGTTTGCTCTCAAAAGTGACTGAAAGTTACTGAAAAAAGCATCACTTTGTTTTATCATAAAGGCTGATGTTATTCAAGGAGGCATGATGATGACAAGGTTTGTCATTAAAACTTTTTACTGAGTTGGGAAATAACTAAAACTAATATCTCAATCTTAAACCTTTCTCCCTAAAATTCTCTAAACTTTGGCATATTACTATTCATCTACACTAGATACTGAGCTACATATATCCTGATGATAATGTTAAATCACGTTTTGTACATCTTATGTGACCGCAACAGTGAGCAAATGGTTTCAGTTTATCTTCTCTTCCTGGAAACTTCTCAGAATCCTGCCTCTATCCCTCCTCAAAACTTTAAGTGAAATACCTACATTCCTTTCACTTTGTTAGGGTTGTTTTGGGCTGATGGGTTTTCTGTGACTCTTCCCCCATCAAAATATTCAGTGTTTTTCTAATTTAATGACTTCTGCTTTGACCCCTAGAGAGTAACTTGGATACTAAGCGATAAAAAATATCTATCTGTAAATATCCAAAACAGATGGATAACTGTTTCTTCAACCCCTTTTTTTTGCACAGGGGGTTGATTCTATATCACATATAGATATGCTTATACCTAAAGATTTTATATACGTATATGTATGTGCATACACACAGACACAGGAGTGGGCAAAAGGTTTACAGTTGTATGAGAAACAGTTTATTCTTGTATTATTAGTATTTATTATTGTACTTACTAACCTACTTTTGCCCACCTCTGTGTGTGTGTATCTTTTTGCTTGTGTTATCCTCAAGCCAGAATACATGAGACAGTCCCTCCTTTGTCCTAGCTCCTTCAAATCACAAAAAAGCAGGGATGCTATTTTAATGCCAACATTTATTTATTTGCACATTTCTTCTCAGAACTTGAGTTCCGGCTCTCTCCCCTGCTGTATCGGCCTTCCCTGCTCCCAGCCCTCTGTTTCCCTTCCTCTTGAGTTACACCCAGTGGGGGATATAATGTTGCAGCAGCCTCTGTTTAAGGAGAGGCAAAGGTGTACTGGAGTTCTTCATGAGGAAAAGTCCACGGTTGAGGGAAGGAACACCACCTTTACTTATTTTGGTTTAATATTACTAAGAATTTAATTGGAACTCCAAAGCAAGTCCCTTTTCATTTGAAGGGGCTTTCAGCCCATTCTTTGTAAATGCCCTTAACAGACACTTGGATTCTCCCTAGACCTCCCCCTTTGTCCTTACTCTGGGTCAGAAACTCTCAGGGTAGTCTGTCAACAATGCCCTCTCTCTCGGTTCCTCAGACGACCACTGCCCACTGCCTGTTTTCCTCAAGTCTTCCTGGAGCACGGCCCTGCCTGTGTTGTTAGGTGGCTGCTCTCCCTGCAATGGCAGTGGTTACAACAGAAACCGTATGGCCCACAAACCTGAAAGTACTTAACTGACTGTTTACAGAAAAATGTGCCAACCCCTGCCCTAGAGGAATGGGGTACCTCGTGGTCTCCATGTTGGAGTGATGAAGACAAAGCTCTGCTCTAAATCATTTTTGGGTTAGGAAACATTAAAGCAGAAGCCTTTCTTGGCTTGGTAACTTAGTGCCCTAGTGTCCGTGAACTACCCCCAACATTTAAGTGCGGTGGTGGCACTGAGGGGTACCTGGAAACCCCTCAAGATTTTTATCAAGAACATTTGTATCACTCATAAACTAGGGTCACTTGTCATAATCAGAATATGAAAATGTAATGGAAAGGTTTAAGTTAGTTATGTTGGCGTGAAGTACTTTACATATCCCTAGAAACAATTTCCTTAACAAGAAGGAGGAACTGCTTAGTAACCCATTAGTCCTACAGGGCTGTCTGCTTCATCTTGCCAAGTTTCAGAAAAAGGCAGATCCACCGCTACCAAGAGGGTTTTTAGTTTGACGTGGTCAGTACCAGGAATCCAGCGGGAAAGGGCGAGTCTTAACTGATTCCTTAAAATTAGAGAGCTTTGAGTCTTAAATGATGGCAGTGACTTTGAAGAAGCCATCGACAGGATCTCCAGAGTCGAGTTACTTGGTCGTGTTCAAAGTTACCAGGGAAACGGTTCTCCTGTCTGCTCATTGCTGCTGTCTGAAGTGGGAAAATACTCAGAGACCTTTTAGCAAATCTTGTAAGGATTTCTTCGTAATGTTCAAAATAGTTGAAGAAAGTTGGTCAGGTCGGTTGGTCACCACTTTCACCTTGATTGGGATCTAAACTTAACGATCAAGGAATGTGCCTCGTAGCTCTAGTTGCAGCATTGGCGTGCACTTGCCTTCTGAGGATACATTCATTGTTCTTACATGCAAATGCCCTGCGAGATAAGTTCATTTCCACGCCAGTCACTAATCTGTGTGATCTGGCAGATTAAAGGCTTCATCAGAAGGACTACAGTCGTTTTCAAAACTAGAGTTGTAGGTGAGCGAGACTGCCACGTACCGAAGCCAGTGACCTGCAGATCGGAGGCAGGAGTAACTCTCTCTTCACGAAGTCAAAAGAAGAGGAAGAATGCTCTTTACATGATTTGCCATTTTAAACAGCCTCCTGAATTTTGTCTCTTAAAATCGTGCTCCACATCTATGTGGAATTGGCAAGAGCTTGTCTAGCTAAGCAACAGTGCTTAGATTTGTCTTCCGGAGCAGAGTGTGAAGTCCAGACCAAGTCGTCCAGCACCATGCACAGAAATCCAGCCTGGGTCCACCTGGGGCAATCTCTGTCCCCCTTCCCACACATCCTGCAGACGGCGATGCCCGGGCCCCTCGCCAGCCTGGGGAACACTTAAGGAAGGTTCTGCGACTGAAGGTCACAAGTATTCACAGGCGTGCCTGAACCCTGGCAGCAACCCACAAGGTCTGCGTGAGGTGAATTATCTCTGGGGCTGTCACTTGAGTTTAATCCTTAATCTTAATTTACTATCAGACATGCCGAGTTTACTGGGTAAAGTACATTTTCTCTAACACGCATTAAAGTTTAGCTATTAAAAATACAGGCATTTTGTTATACTATCAGTGGGGTGCTTTACACTTAATGGGAAACCCTATCTGTCGCCACTGTTCTTATCAGTCCTTTCTGTCCCCATTTACAGATTTTCCCAATGAGCTCTCCATACCTGCTCCCACCCTGTGTTCCTCCTGCAGCATACTATCAACCATTCTCTATAAAAAAACCTTTTTTTAAAATAAAAAATAGTCCTCTGTTCTGATTATTTGCCTCTTCCAGACCCTCACCTGTGTCCTTGGGCAATTTACCTCCCTTGTTGGAGATTCCGGGGTCTGTACTGTAAAGTTCTAATTTACAGAGACTCGGTGAGATTAGAAGTCTCACACCTATTAGTTCCAGCAAGGTCTGACAGTAGAAATTAAAATAACAGCTCTCCTAAAACCTCTCACAGCGTCACATGTTCAGATTCTGCACTGGAACCAAGCCAGAGAGACCACCGTCCTCCGCCGTCTGGGTGCTGGCTTCGCCAGAGCCGAGTGCTGTGCAGGGTTCTTCTTGTGCACTCTCTTGTCCTACACCCGCCCTGCGAGACAGGTGCTGTTCTCTTTTTCCAGGATGAGGAAACAGATTTGAGGAGGGTAAATAGTGTGTCTACAGAGCTCTGTGGTATTTGTCACATAGCAGCCCCAGGTGGCACTGGCATTCAGACCCCCAAACCTGTCCCCTGGGCCAGCATTCTTTTAGGCTGCCTTACCCCTTACCCTCCAGTTCTGGCTGGTAGGGAGCTGTCTCCACCTGCCAAAGGGAGGGGGCTAGGCTTACCACACACGTGGTCTAGGAGCCCTTTCCTCCATTTCCTCAAAAGGCACAGCCTAGCTCCCCCACTCCTCTCCCAGGGGATTAAATGCCTTGGCGTTACCTTCTCCAGTGGCATGGACAGTACAGCCTTAAATGTCCCCCCTCACATCCTGCCTCCCAGGATGAGCCTGTTTTATACCATCTACCTCCTTGTAATTCCCTGCACCCGGCAAGCACAGAATACAGCATTAAATGTAAGCCATACGGGGAGGCAGCACTTGTGCTCAAGAACACCACTTAATTTAATTGCCAGTTTGCAGCGGCCGGTGAGGCTGTGTGCACAGGAACTGCCACGTGCAGCCCCGACTTCTCCGTAGGCACACAGATGCAGAACAGAGCAGAAGGACTATTTCTATAAACTCGAGCTTTTGCTTTTACACACATTTTGCTCCCCCCGTTTAACTCATCCTGCCACAATCTGCCTCCAAACCTGTTGTATTTTTAGTAGCTCATTCACTTACAGAATAAGGGGAAATAAACCTAAATGCAGCAGGTTGCTGCTCATCCTGTTCGGGCCAACAGTGGATGCACAGGGCCATTGGGCACAGAGAAGCCACAGAATGGCCATGGGGGTCCTCACGGGCAGGTCCTCCAATCCTCCAGACACACCAGGGTTTACGTTTCGATAGCTCTTACCCATTCAGTCTTAATGCAGTGAATGGCATACTGGCCTGTTTTCAACACTAAAAGAGAAAAAGTTAATGGCATGAGATTTTTGTAAATTCAAAGTGAAAGAAAAATCCTAAATCGTCTAGGGAACCAGAGAAGAAAATAGCTGGCTTTCCGAGGAATCTGGTGGCTTCTCACAAGTGAAGCCCCATGTCAGGCCCGAAAGAGGCCTTGAGATTCAAGTCAGGCCTCACTGTCGCAAAGAACAGACCTCTGGAAGGCAAGAGTCTGCCCTTACCTCTCGTCCTGATAGGACTCTCTGGCAGAAGAGAGAATTCAGGGCCCAGGACAGTTTAGAGGCTATCTCATTAAGATATGAGCAAACATATCCTGATAAACTGAAGACAGCAAAAAAGAAAACCACAGTGCTCCATGCCCTCCCTCCCAACCCCCACCCCCAAACCTTAAGGACATTATATATAAATAACTGCAGAGAATTAGTAGGCAGCAAAATAAGACGTGAAGGACATTCAACTTAGTAGCCTTTTAAAGAAATAAAGTCTTGTCTCGCAGGAGATAAAATAAGATTGGATTGTTGAGATCTCCCAGCCACCATTTGCTTTACCAGTATGCCCTCCCTCACTTAATTCACACTCCTAAACCCAAGTACGCTTTTCCTATCTGTGGCAGGAAAGGAGTCCCACATTCTGCAGCTAGTCCCCCCTCCCCCCTCTTCCCCCACCTCGAGCCCTCAACAGAAAACAGCCTGAGCCCTTCCGCTCCCTCTCACCCTGTAGCACAGGCCCTGCTCCTGTGCCCTGAGCCCCAGGCAGTAGGGGACCAGCTGCTCCGGGGGCCTCATCCGAGCGGGGAGAAGCAGCCATTCCATCGGGAAAGGGGGCTTGTGAGGTCCCCAGGTAGAAGCAGGAGGTGCTGACCCCCATGGCCTGTTAAGCTGCAGAGACAGGGACCACATGAGGAAGCAGAGACACTGCAGACATTCCTTCTGTGCAGACATGGCAACTTGACACCGCAGGCAGGGGCTCTGGCCAGGCGTTCAGGCAGAGCCAGGTTTTGAAATGCCTTTACCGTTCTAACTGCCAAAAGCATACCTTCTGATGAAAGTTAGCGATGGGCTTAGGAATTCCCCAGTCATTGAAGATGGCGGCCCACCTTCAACGGAGATGCCACTCAGCACCAGCAGAGGTCACCCTCCTCCCGTGCCATCACCATCCCAGCTGGCCTGGGCCCTCTTGCAATCAACTGGACATAGGATGGCTGATTAACAAAAGCTCAACAGCAGTCACTCTTAGGTCCCAGGCTGTACAAAAACATTGTGGGGTGGGGGGTGCAGATTTGGCCCACAGGCTGCAGTTTGCTGACCCTGCCAGAGGCTGTCATCAGTCCTGCTATCTGTAGAAGAGTTCTGTTCCCCCAGGGACCCCACACAACCAGGATGGCCCTGTTCACCATAACAACTTTGAACCACAAGTCCTGAGCTGGGGCCATATTTTTTTAACAAACCCAGCCACGTGTTATCCAGCTGAGGAGAAGGGGAAGCCTTGGTGCAGAGAACTGAGAAGTCCTATCTGAAGCAGAGATTAGAGAGGTTGGAGGCGGTCTGGGAGGAACAACCACACACATGCACCTTCCCCAGGATTGGGACACAGAGCCAATCGTGAGAGTGAGGGTAGATGGGGACACATGCAGTAAATAGTGTGAGACACGGTGGCCCCTCCCTGCCTGCACTCACCTTCCCATAACTTGGGTTGAATAAAAGATTCATCTTGGGACTGAGGAAGTAGAGAGAGATGATTACAGCCAGGCCCTGTAACCCACCCATCACCTGCTCTCTCATGGGCTCCGCACCAGCGGCAGCAGATTTCATGTCTCAGAACCCCAGTGAGGAGCCTGAACTCTATCCGGGGAGTGAGGCAGAACTGCAGAGGATTTGGGTGAAAAACATTTCTACTCTCATTTCTAGAGCAGTTCATGAAGAGCTACCTGCCCATAGGTCAACAGCATGGGTCAGAGCTCAGAGCAACCAATGGCACTGCAGAGGGGTGGGTGGCGGGGAACAATGAAAGGAAAACATTGGGCAGGTGCTTGACAGACACTTCATTTCCCACCTTGGGCCCATGAAGTTACAGAAGGATCTAGGTCTGGAAGCCAGAGAGGGGGCCCAGCACTCAGTGGGATCATACTCACTGTGCGTATTGGCACTTGGGTCCCTCGGGGCAGAAGCCAGCTAAGTAGTTAATACACATTGTCTTGTGGACATGGCGGTATTTACACAGGGGGCCTGCCAGGCAAAAAGAAACTGGCTAAAAGAATCTGCTTTAGCAAAGAGGAGAGAACACATGACAAAGCTTGCTGGGAAAGATATGGATGGTCATAGGCTGTCCACTTCACAGGGGTATAAATCTTCCCATCCTTTCCATACTGCCCCAAGGCACCTGCTTCCTACCATGTGGCTGAGATGGGAAAGGGAACCTTGCATTGTGTAGGGTGGGAAGTGTCCCTAACACGCTGTGTCTTGAAGGACTTACACAGATGTGGACCATAACTTGCTGTCTTGTATTTGTTTAGCTGCAGAAGGAACTGCTGAGGCAAGGCTAACCCCACGTCTCACTAATCCTCCTTCAGCACCCCTCCCTGGTAACTGCTCCCCAAAAGCAACCCACCAAGCACTTAGTAAGAACAACATATCTGAAGGCACAGGAAGAAAAAGGACCCAGATGCTCAGATCAGGGACTCTGATGCCTTCAGAGCAGGGTTTCTGTCTCCTAAGTCTGGCTGGCTTTAATGGGGTAGGTGGAACATACTTAAGTGACACTCAGGATACCCCCGGTGGGTAAACTGAGTGTCCCCTATGGGCCAGACCCTATGCCAAAGGCTCCCCGTGGGGTCCTACATCTAAGCAGCCTGGAAACCCTAGGAGGGAGGCATTCTCCGTTTTCATAAGTGAGGAAACAAACAGTCCAGTCATTTGTTCAAGGTCAAGCAGCCGATGTATCCTGAAGCCATTGAACCTGAGTAAGCCAGGCTACATGTCATAGTGTCACAGAGGGTTCTCCCATGGGAGCAAGTGTGAGAAGTATGGAAAGGACTTCAGTTGAGATTTCGACCCAGGGGCAGACATCACCCCAGCGGGGCTTCATCAGCAATCTGCATCCTCCCCGCGCGGGGGGAGCGCCCCTTCTGGTCACCCACACCGCCTAGTGCTCCCATTCTGTCAGGGCCTCACCGTCTTTGCAGAAACCTTGGTCATACCAAGGACAGTCCTGGGTCTTGAAAGCTGTCTTCGTGTGAAGAAAGTGACATTCCTTGTTGCTGCACTCACCTGAAAATTGCAGCGTTCTTTGTATGTAAGCAGGCTCATCTTGATGGTCACGTCTGCCCTCCCACGCTGAATTGACCCCGCCCCTTGAATAGAAGCCACTTGCTTTCCTGTGGTCATCAGCAGCTTTTGAAAACAGTAATGTATTTCTAATCCTTCCTGCAATCTAAGAAGGGTGGACCCCAGTAATGTTCACTAAGCAGGACTTGGAGTGAATACACACATTTGGGGTATTTGGGGCAGGGCCAGGTATCCAGGAGGTAGGGACTAGAACTGAAGGTATTTAGACACCCACATGGAAGAAGGAACCAGGAGAGGTGGGGAAAGGGGGACCCAGAGCTGGCAGCTAAAGGTCCAAGAAAACACAATACACTGAATGGAGAGGTTGCCATGCGCTGTGGCTCACGCACACTCTTCCTCTCTACAATGAAACCGGACCCTGCCTCCAGAGTCTAGGGGTGCAGCTCTTTTCAGTGAAATTGCCCAGAAGAGCAGACCACTGCTTCAGAGGTGGCACAGGGATGAAGACAGATGCTGCAGAGAGAACACCTATGGCTGCTGTGACATGTCTGTGAACGAGACCAAGACCCATGGCCCCTGCAAAGAACAGTTTTCATAGACTACTCAAGAGTCACTATGAGAACCCTCTTAGGGACCCAGGGACTCTGAAGGCAGCGTGGGGGAAGACTCAGCCCATTTTCTACCTCATTTGAGTTGGGAATTGGTGTTTCCAATATCAACCTCCTTAAAAGTCTACAACTCTGACCCTTTCAGAGCAGAGAGGCCTCCATGGTGTCTATGCCATTGGCTTTCAAACTGCTCCAGAGAGATCAGTTTTGTGCATTTGGGCTTCCTCACAGCAAGAGTTCCCCTGAAGAAGAGCACCACTGTTCTTTTCCGGCCCGCTCATTTCCCCAATGGAGCCGCCAGTGACCAGGCAGGGGAGCTGTCACGTCCATTTTCACGGGGCTTCTTCCTCACACTGATAAGGCATCATTGGTTTGCTCATCGCTAGTGTGCGGCTGGCTCTGGGCCTGAGACTTCTAAGGAATGGAAGCAAAGCAACCCCTGCAGCCCACCCCGCGGGCTGGGGAACACTTGATAGGTGTTGCCCTGGCTGCAGGTCTCTGCATTTGTCTCACAGTCAGCAGGTGGCGCCCGCACCTCACCCTCCAGAGATTCCCAGCCACCAGCCCCCTACCCGGGTATTTTTTGATGGGCAACCGCCAGGAGCAGGGCCAAAGAGCACAGGCTTCCTCGCCCCTTTCAACTGCCCCTTCCCACTCCTACAACTCCCCAACAATATTTTTTTTAAATAAAGCAATTTACTTCCCATAAGAATATTAATTACTTTGGTATGAGATTAGAAAGAGATATTCGTCCATTCACTCTAAGAGCAAAAACATATGTTACATATCGTAATCACCAGTTTACATGTCTGCCCTTCAAAATGGGAGTTATTTGAGGGCAGAAGGAGACCTGGTCCTATTCCTGTATCCATGTCCAGCTCAACACTTGATCCCAAAAAGAAAACCAACCCAGGGTTATTGAAGGAGTAAATAAGGGGTATTTCAAATGGAAGAGGTTTAGGTGGTAGCTAAAGGGAGCCAGGCTTCAGAAAATTTTTTCCTGTCCTTCAAGGAACACGTGCGGGCAGACCTCATAAATTGCCACAACTCTCAAGTCCAAGGAGCAGGCAGGAAACAGATTTTGGCCTGGGAGGCGCTCTTGCCGGCCTAGGGGGTGTTTTACATTGTTCCCGTATAACCAGGACCCCCACCTCCCCACGGATGAGAAACACCTGCCCCCAGTGCTGGCTCAATTTCAAAGCCAAGCCACCTCCATCAGAGGCACCCCTGGAGACTGTCCCAGCTCCTTCCCCATCCAGGTCACTCTTTTTGGAACATGATTTGAAAACCACTGGACTAGGTAATCCTTAAGTCTCCTTCCAGTTCTGAAAAGCACTGAGCTGTCGAATTCTATGGAGAGGGACGAGATGGAAACACATTCACAGATTTCATGCTTAAATGTGGCAGGAAGTGGCTGTGGTTCCTGCCTCCGTACAAAGCACCTTAGGTGACAAGAGAAGGACTTGAGGCCAGGGGGAGGTGAGACGCTGGCCTGGACCTGACCACACAAGATTATTTTAGGGGCTATATTTATGAACCTCATGGTTGTTTGTTTACGGATACTCTTTATGGCCAATAAGTGATGCTAGTTTTCCATTTATGGAAGCAATATAAAGTTTCCTTCTAAAAATAAGTTTAAAATAGCAAGACAATTGAAAGATTAGACAATGATGCAGGTCAATGGAACAGGTGCTTTGTGGGAATCACAAGCATCATCACAAAAGTGGCCCCCACATGCCTGCTGTTTGGAAACTGCTGGCCTGGATCCTCCCTCCCAACCCCCCAGTAGAGAGATGGCCCCTTCGAGGCTATTTCCGGACAGTCAGTCTGGGTGTGTGACTTAGCCAGTACTGCGGAAGGAAACAATTCAGCCTTTGATTCCAACTGCACCCTCTCCTTCCCTTGGGGTGAGCAGTATATGCCTGAGCCTGATGGGGGCAGATAAACAGGGACCAGAGTTCAGTTCCACTTTCCCTATGGCGTTGGAGAGGCAGGTGTCTCAGACAGGCCTGCTCTGCCACCTGAGACATGGAAGGCCTCCTTGGGGTATCCCTCCACATGTCCCTTCCCACAGCCCCCGCTGCCACCCTCCAGGGGAAAGGGCTGGAGCCAGGAAGGGGCATTACCGAACTTGGAGTAGAAGTAACACTCGGGCATCCTGGTGACATCGTACTGGTGCAGAAACTTGCACTGGTCACCCTTCTTGCACAGCCCCCGTAGCCAGTGCTTACACACCACCATCTTCACCCCACGGTCATGCCGGAACGGGCACAGCTTCCCTAGGGACCAGAGTGCCCAGCTGGGAGCCCTCCCAGCCACAACCTGGGCCCTCTCACCCCTGGGCTTAGACCCAGCTGCTCTCCCTTCATTCCCTTCCGTGGACCCTGGCAGGAGCTAGAACTCGGGGTCAGAGGCAACACGGAAGACCTGCTGTCGTTTGAACAGAGGGCTGTTTCCTTGACCACACCTTTGCCCCCAACTTTCCTCTCTGCCTCATGTGGTGCCCCTGTGAACCCCCAGGAAGTCCCCAGAGTGTCTAGACACCCCCCCGCTCCCCGGCACCTTACAGCCCCCTAGCATACAGGCTCACAGTCAGGGCTCCTCCCAGAGAGCAGAGCCATGATTTCCAGCCCTGGACACCGCCAGCTCGCCAACAGCATTGTCCCTATCACATAGTAAGTGCTTATTAAGAGCCTGTTGAATTCATGCCTTTAAAAAAAAAAAGAGTTATGCTTCCTGATTCCAGAGATCTAATGTGATGATGACTGAAGAGCCAACTCTGGAAGGATTTAGAAGAAAATGGGAATGTGATCTTTCACTCTTTATCATCTTCACCAACCTGGTGTCACCATCGGCAGGAAGGGCACCCCAGTTCCCAAGTTTCTAAGTGGGACTGGTCTCATGCATTTAATATAATTTCAGGGGGGCCAGGAAGCTTCTTTAAAAATTACGTTACCCTCCATCCCTGGTCATTGACTTGCTTGGATCTGACCTTCTACAAAAACAGTTTTATTTCTTTGCAAGAGGATGTCACTGTGAAACACTGCTCTACAGACTAGGTGAGCCAAGGTGAGGACACAGGACCCAAGACACCTCACGTCCCTTCTCACCCCATTGTCCAGGAATGGCCCGGAGACAAAAGATGCACGAGGCGAAAATGGCTCCAGGTCCCCCTTGCCTGAGCCCCCTTTCCCTCCTAGCTTCCCAAGGACAGACACACGTGAACCCAAAGCAAGTCATAACTCATTCACACTAGCAAGGGTATTTAACCTGGGCCTACGGAGGGACTGGGAACCCCCACCTTGGGAGCAAGACTTTTGGGGGCAACTCTGTATTTCTATGGGAAGGGCTTGTGAGTGGGATTCATGAACCAGAAGAAAAACTGAGAATCCCTGTATTTCAGTCAGGCTCTTCAGGGAGAGGGGCTTGGAAGAGGGTACTGCGTGATCCAAATTGAGGCAGCAGAAGATTAAAGGTGCCTGTTGATAGCATTTCAGAGACTGGCCAGAGGTACCTCAAGGCATAGGGAGTGGATGGAACAGCTGAGTGGGCCCTCTGTTGATTCAGAGGACAAGAGTAGGGGCAGGATGCCACTCTCCTGGCTGGTAAAGAGATCAGGGCTCTCCTGGAGCACACAGGCTGAAACCCACAGACACCGCCACCCCCAGCAAGGCAGGAAGAAGGAATGCCCCCTTCCAGGCAGCTCTGACCACCCTACACAATGCTATTCAATGTTACTCAATGCTACTGAGTCAGGGAAATCCTTGGGGGACAGGCTTCTTGGTGGACCCATCCACTTGCCCATTGCCTACTTGTAAGATTAAAATTCTATCCCATCCCCGCTTCCCCTCGCCAGGTGCAAATTCAACACCCTATTCCAGGCTAAGCTGAGCCCGGTGCCGGTTAGACACAGCCCCTGCTGCCACTCACCTCCCCCCAGCCTGCCGACCCACCTTTCTCACAAAGCCCTTTAGTGAAGAAGTTGCACACAGCTGAGCCCGACTCTGGAAGGGGAGAAAGGAAGATGGGGCACCTTCCCCAGAGTGCCTCTACCATCAGCAAGCCCTCTGGGACCTCCCCAGGGCCAGGGCTTGGGGGCCCACAAGCCCTGCCTTTGGATGCTGGCCTCTGGAACCGGCCTCCAAACCTCAACACCCAGCGCTGCACCACAGGCCATGGTGCGGCCACGGCCAGCCTGGGAGCCTTCCCTGGAATCCCGCACAGGGTGTAGGAGGGGAGGGCTGAGGCCCTGAGAAGAGAGTGGCTAAGCTGGGAACCCCAGGCTGTGGGCCCAAGCCCCTAGCTCAGCCACCCCCCACCCTATGGTGAGCAGCAGAGAGGAGGGGCTGTGCCCAGCAGGATGCTGAGCAGAGAGGCCTGGCCAGCAGGCTGGCGGAGGGCGGGTGTGGTGGTGCGGGGTCCCCAAGAAGGGCGGCTGGTACCCATCCTCACTCACTGTCCATGCCCTGGAAAGGCAGAAGTCCAATGCCCTTTTGCATCTCTACATCCTTCTCCAAGGTGAAGGTGAACCGCTCTAGCCCTGCAATGACCTCTTCCATCTTCCACCTCCTGCTGGGGCTGCTAAAAGCTGCTCAAGCCCCTGCAGGTGGACCCTATATAGCTCACGAGGCCCTTAAGAGGCCAGGGTCTGAAGCCAGGGGCCAGGTGACTGTCAGGCTATACTCTAAGCCCAGCTGTCTGCCCTCTCCCACCTGATACAGGTGCACATGCCCCAGGGCCCCACACCCCCACACCATCACACCCCAACCTGTGTAAGTCAGTCCCATCCCAGTGCACTGCCTCTTGCAAGGGATTAGCAGAGACCCACACGCTGCATATCTCTGCTTGTTCCCAAACCCACACACGGCATATGCACAGACATTACCAAACCTGCACTCATACTTTCAACATGAAGACACAGCCCAGGTTAGCAGGAGAAGTTGCACAAACCAACCACAGCCAGGCTGTTCTGATTCGCAAACGCTTGGGAGCCAGAGGGTGTGGGGGCGGGGCGGGGGTGCAGAGGGATAGGGGCCTCCCTTCCCCACTGCCCCCTTCCCTCCAATCGGGCCCCAGCCAACCCCTCCCACTGGGACTCCTGACACCCCTTTTCTGGCCTGAGTGACAAGCCCCGAGTGAGCTCTTCATGGAAAAGGGAAGAGAGACTGAAACCCGGAGGAATCGGAAATAGTTGGATGAATGGCGCTTTGTTTACCCCGCACACAATCTCGCGCTGGGCTGGGGGTGGAACCAAGCCGAGGCTGCGGCCTCCCGGCCAGGATTCCACAGGGCCACCCCAGCGCCTCCCCGCCCCTGAGAAAGTGCTTTGTAAACGAAATCTCTATGCAAATATTGTTTTATTATTATTACGCCACCCCTTCCCCCGGGCCTGGGGACATCTGAAAAATGCTTTCAAAGGAGCTTTGTAGGGCTCTAACTAGGGCAGGCCTCCCCTCCCCCAGCTCTGGCCCCCTAATTGGCCTTCCCTCCAACTGGAGCTGCTGTTCTCCAGTCGCACTGGAGCCGATGCCCACAGAACCCAAATGCCCTCCCTCCCTGTCCGGCAGGGAGAGGGGGGGCCTCGCCCTGCATGTCCCCCAGGAGGGCCAACAAGAATGAGCCTGCTAGCTTGTGTCTCCCCGGGGCTGTGGCTCCTAGGTTTCTTGTTCTTTTGAACTCTGGATCAGAAAAGAAAATAGCTGGGGAGGTAGACACCTGGAGCTGAGGCGAAGCGGGGACCAGCTGGGAGGGGATCCAAGAGTTTCCAGAAGCTTAGGCCTCCCTCCAACCACATTCCCAGGAAGGCAGAGGGCTGAAGGGCTGGGGGTCCCTGGGGTAGGCAGACGCCCTTGCTTCTCTTGGCCCTATTTGCGTGCACTGATTAGTCCAAGAACACATTCCTCTGTCAGCACAGGCTCGTCGAAGGCCCACACCAACTTGGCAAGGCAGGCCCGCGGGCAGATAAGGAACTCAAGGCCCAGCAAAGCCAAGGGCGCTTGGTTGGGAAGGTGGTGACAGTGGAACAAATCCACGTCTCTTGATGGTTCCCTTCTTCGAACATCTGAGGAGCATCACTACACTGGGGACCAGGGACCCCGAACCAAAGGACTGTGTCATTGTCCCTCAGGAATGGCCGGTCAAGTGGGGGGCACATTCAACAGCACAATTATACAAGGGGGTGATTAGTGACAGTGTGACAGTGGCAAGGGGGGAGCCCCCTAAGCAGGGGCAGAAGGGGTGGCAGGGAGGGCTCTCAGGGCTCTCTGGCTATGATGGGGGAGAACGATCCAGAAGATGGGCCACCTGGACAAGACACTGGGCCACGAGGCAAGCATCAAGCTGAGGGGACAGTCAAGGGTTTGTCTTGGCGGAAGCGTGGGTTTAGAGAAGGGGAATGGTGGGTGACAAGACTGGAAAGTAAGTAGGACCTGGAGCGTCTTTTAGGATTTGGTGGGGGGGGGGGGTTTGTTTGTTTTTATTTGTGTGTTTGTTTTTATCATGAAGAAAGGCAATGGAAGGCCTGGGAAAATCTAGGAGAGCAACATACACCCTCTGGGAAAGACGTGGGGGGGAACTCCGAGGCAGCACGCTGCCTGGGGCGTGATCACTAACCGCAGAGCCTGGAGATACAGCTGGAGGTCCTTCCGGCCCGGCCCCGCTGGCGGCCCGAGAGTTCGTCCTAAGGGCTGAGGAAGAAGGAAGCTCCAGCAGAGACTCCTCTGTCCATCCATCCCAGCGTCCCCTCCACTTCTGGTCAAAGGCCGGCCCTCCACCTGAACTCCCATGCCACCTCTGAGTGCCTGGTGGGCAGAAGGTGTGGGGAGGATGTCGCATAGGTGGATGGCCTTCTCCCAAGTCTTCATCATAAGAACGACAGCACCTGGCATTCATGGTTTTCGTTTCTCTAAAATACCTTCTCTGGTGGGTTAAATTGCATCCCCCCAAATATAGTCCAAGTCCTGACCCCTGGTACCCGTGAATGTGACCTTATTTGGCAATGGGTCTTTGCAGATGTCATTAAGGATCTCAAGGTGAGATCATCCTGGAATTAGGGTGAGTCCTAAACAAAAGGACTGGTGTTCTTAGAAGAAAAAAAGAGGGAGATTTGAGACACACACAGTCACAAGAAACCTGGAGAAGAAGACTATGTGAGGACAGAGGAGGAGACTGGGGTCAGCCAGTGGCCTTGGAACACTGAGGAAGGCCAGCCTGCCCCCTGCTCCCTAGGGGTGCCAGAAGGAGCCAGCCCTGCCAACGCCCTGATCTTGGACTTCTGGCCTCCAGAGCTATGAGCAAATCCATTTCTGTTGTCTTAAGCCCCCACCTTTGCAGGGATTTGTTACAGCATCCCATGGACACTAACACTCTGTTCCACTTAGAAATTGTTTCAGAAGACCTCACTCACCCCTTTTACAGATGAACAAATAGAAATATGGAGACGCTGGGAGACTGCCAAGGTGCCACAGCTAATGGGAATCAACTGGGGGTCTGGCCTGGGTCTCCCACCTCGCAGGCTCTCTGTCTCACTCAGTCCCCCTCCCCCGTTTATATTGCCACCTCGTGGCTTCCAGGTGGACGAGCACCCCCTGTCCTGGCGATGTACCTTCTGGAACCTCACGGTCTGCTCTTCTGTGCCCTGAAGCTTCTCCCCAGTACTGTGTTTTCATTGATTAATTAATTCACAGCTGCAAAGTAGACTGGTAAATCGCTGTACAAACAGTGGTGTTAATATTTAATCACCATTATTATGAGGCTCTCATCTAACTCCAGCTGCAGCTTCCCCGAATCATCACCCTACCCCTCTCCCTTGATAAATGAACTGCTCTGAACTTTTGCAGGGGGTGCGGGGGAGCCCTAGAATTCTCTGGCTGCCAGGAACTGGCAGAGGTCATTGTGCCCAGCGCCCTGGCCTTGGATCAATCACGGCCAGTGCTTCTCTGAGCAGAATGTGGCCACACCCTCCTTTCTGGTGTCTATGCATTGGCCTGTCTCCCCACTCGGGCACCCTGAAAGGGTGAGAGGCTGTGGCAACAATCAGGCCAGGGTTCAAATCCTAGGTCAGTCTTTTGAATCAGCTCTCTGAGCCCCAGAGACCACCCCCCACAGCTGCAGGACTTCCTTGGGGGGCTGTCAGTAATGACATATGACATGAGGAGCAGTCCTTCCTGGGAAGAATATGCTATGAGGCACTAAGAATGGGTCTGGCTGGGTGCCCAAGGCCCAAAACATCCTTCTACCAGGTCCCCGGTGCCTTCCCTCCTTCAAGCTGATTATTCCTGCGGGCCCTGATGGAAGGTGTTGTGGAGCAGGGGGTTCCATGCTGTTCAGGTGCCACTGAAACGGCTGCCCTGAGTCCACCAGGGATGGGCTGGGTCACCACAGTGCTGGGGGGAAGTGGGGGTCCAGAGGAGCCCCAGTGACCCACAGCTGCTGCCGCTCAGCCCCAGGGACAATGAGGCAGTGTGCCCTGCCCTCTTCATTGCTCTTTGTGCCTCAGAGATGCGACTTGGTGCAGACAACTGTTGGCCTCACCATTGCCACTTGAAGTGCAGGGCAGTGACCTCCAGCGGCCAGGATGATCCTGTTCCATCTTTGCCCAGGACCCCAGTCTCTGGGCACCCAGGATTCTGGAAACTACTCTCTGGAGAGGCATCTCTCCCTGGGGGCTTGGGCACAGTAACAGGACCACTGAGCCTCCCCACGTCGCTCATCAGGGCCTCCTCCAGTGTTCACTGTCACTGTTCAAGTTGCTTCTACACATTTTACAGATAAAGAAGCCAAGACCCAGAATGGTGAAGGGATCACCTAAGCTCACGCAGGGATCTCAGTGTTGAAACAGGGACCTAGAATCCCAATCTTTTCTACCAGTCACAAGGACTTAATGGTCAAGGTTCACTGTTACATTGTAGTCTCTCTAATTCCCACCAAGCCCTGAAAAGGGAGCCATCATTATTTCTCTCCTACAAAACAGAGGCTCTAGGCTTTGTAAAGGCCAGAAGCTCAGTCTTCACCGCCCCAAAGCCAAGCTCCTCCAGCCTGTTGAGCTGCAGAGCAGTGGGGCAGGGGTATGGTGGTGAGAAGGGAAGGGTGGAGGTGGGTGCAGGGGTCCTGGGTGGGGCAGTGTCCCAAGAACAAGACTGGGCCTCTGACTGGGCACGAGGGTTGTACTTCGGGTCCGGGAGTCCAGGAGACAGGACATTTGGTACTCAGGTAGCCAGCCCTGGCCCAGAGAGTGCCTGGATAGCTTTTCCTCTCTACTCTTGTCACCACCAAGGGTCTCGGTCTTCAGGCCGCCCTCCGCTCTCCTCTGCTCCTGTGCCCAGGTCCCTCAGGCTCCGCAGGGGCTGCCCTAAGCCTCCTGCGGCTCAGGGGGAAGGCTCCAGGGCCTGGCTCCACCCACCGCCCTGTGCCCTGAGGAAAGGTAGTCTTGTCACCAGCAGCTCAGGGGACACCACAGGCCCAGCAGCACTGGCAAAATGAGCTGGCAGAAGGGCAGAATGAGACCAGACCAGGTTACACTCTGGTTTCTTCCTACTTCTCCAATGTCCTTCCAGCTCTGTATTCTGGCTTCTGTCCCCACCTAGCCTCCTGGAAGCTATTCATTCATTCATTCATTCATTCATTCGCTCATTCATTCATTCGCTCATTCATTCATTCGCTCATTCAAAAGTATTTTGAGCCTCTGCTCACTTTGGGGATGTAGAATGAACAAGACACAGCTGCTGTCTAGGAGGGTGTGGTAGGCAGAATAATGCCCTCCAAAATGCCCACATCCTAATGTCCAAAACCTATGACTGTGTCACCTTGCATGGCAAAAGGGACATTACAGATGTGATTAAGTGAAGGATCTTAAGGAGGGGAGCTTATCCTGGATTATTCAGGTGGGCCCAAAGTAATCACGGCGTCCTTGTAATAGGGAAGCAGGAGGGCCAGAGGGAGGGAGGGAAGAAGAGAGAGACGGTTACTGAGACAGAGATTGAAAGAGAGAGAGAAAGACCTGAGATGTGAATATGTTACACTCATGGTTCTGGAAGTAGAGGGTAGAGCCATGAGCCAAGGAATGCAGGTGACCTCTAAAAGCTAGAGGGCCAAGGGAACAAACTCTGCCCTAGAACCTGGGATGCAGACCTGCTGACACTTCAGTTTCAGCTCCGTGAAAGCCACTTTGGCCTTCTGACCTCTAGAACTGTAAGATAATAAATTCATTTTGTTTGAAGCCGTAACTTTGTAGTAATTCGGTACAGCGACAACAGGAAACTAAGAGAGAAGGGAAAGTAACCAATCAGTAGGCAGTTAAGCCCTGCCATGTGGGAGACAGAGGGCATTTGCAGAGGTACTGCAAGACTACTTAGCTCTGGCTTGGGTAGCAAAGGTTTCTGCGGGCACAGGTGAGAAACAAAACCTGTCTGCAGGTAGAGCGTTGTCAAGGTAGTAGGGGACCATGTCCTCCGTTGTAGAGGTGCGGTCCATTGGGAAAGCCATTTCTGTAGCTGTAGAGCTGTGTGGGGTATGTCTGCTGGGAGAGCCTCATGGGCCCGGGAGCTGGCTAGGGAAGGACCTTGAACCTGAGGCCTTGGGTATCTCTGAAGGGGCCAGCCTTTCAGCTCTGGGTCTGATTTGCATCGCAGAAAGAGCCCTCTGGCTGCAAACCTGGGGCCACTCCGCATGGAGGGGCCAGAGAAGGGGGCTCCAGCTGTGGATATGTCAGCATCCAGGACTGGCTGAAAGCCACCCCAGAAAGAAGATATTCTCTGCTTCGTAAGACAGAAAAATGTAGAAGGTCAAGATAAACCATAATCATTAACGAAGTTCTAATACCTATCCCTGTGCCCCAGGGTATCTCCTGAAGCCATGTGCCCCTCACCCGCACTTGGAGGAGAGAGAGGCATGTCTCACAGAACACAGAACCACCAGCTGGCCCAGGGACACAGTGATGGATTAATTCTTTCAGCCACAGCCTGGGGTGCTTGCTCACTTTGATGGATTGAGGGCCAAGGTCACACGTTTGATCTGCCTTTAGGTCATTTGAGTCCAGAAGAAAAACTTCATTTTCATCGCTACGGACTGCCCTCCAGTCTGTTATCTCTAAATGATTCTTGGGTCACAGGGACAGAGCACAAATGGAAAAACCCTCCAGGCCTTGGCGACAGACAGGGAGTCAATTGTACCCTTGTGTTCAAAGCCCAGTGGCTGTGACTGGCAAGCAGGGTGCAGCCCCTCCTGGTTCCCAGACTGGATAAACCACCTGACCCAGAGGCTGGGGGCTGGGAGGCGAGTCGGCAGGGCCCAGGGGCAGCCCACAGTCCTGGCCTTCTCTCCTGTGTTCATCAAAACCATAGAGCTGCCTTGGTCTCACTTCTTGGCCTGTTTTTGAATTCTATCTCGGCCACGAATTCTGACCTAGATGCGCCACCCCAGACACGTAGGTAGCTGCCCACTGTCTTGGTCAGCGGGGGCAGCTGCACCAAAACACCACACGCCAGGGGCTTCAACAGCAGGTATTGATTTCTCAGAAGCTGAAGGCCAGAAGTCCAAGATCAAGGTGCTGGTAGATTTGGTTCCTTGTGAGTATATTCCCTTCCTGGCTTGCTATGTCCTCACCTGGTGGAGAGAGACCTCTGGTTTCTCTTCCTCTTTTTATAAGGATATGATCCCATCATGGGGCCCACCCTCCTGACCCCATCTAACCCTAACCACCTTCTCAAAGCCCCACCTCCTGGTACCATCACTTTGGGGGGTAGAGGATCAATGTATGAATTTAAAGGGGACACAAACATTCAGTCCTTAGCACCCATCCACCAGACACCTGTCTTCTTGCCGTTTGTACTTGAAATAGCTTCCGTGTGTCTGAAACCAAACTCTTAACTTCCCGGAAACCGGTGCCACCTTCTCCGTCTTGCCCTCTCAGGAATGTCACCGCCTCCCAGATGCTGGGACCAAAGCTGCAGGTGTCCTTGATTCCCCCAAATGTGCTGGTCCCTGCTCATCACCTCCCAGACCCTGCCTCACTCTGTTCTGGTTTGAAGAGCACTTCCTCAGGGAGAGACCGCCCATCCCCCAGCTGCTGGCATTCTGCTTCCACTCCCAGCAGTTCATTTCCTCCGAAGTCCTCAGCAGCCTATGCAATGTGTCCATTTACGATCTTGTTTGTCGATGGTCTGTTTGTTCCCCCCATCCCCACCTCACCCGGAGCCCTGGAGGGCAGGGTCCGTGCTTCCACCATGCGACTTCTCCATCAGGCTCGGCAGGTCCATGAAAATCTGAAGCAAATACATGAACCTTTAGGCTGAAGATCAAGTTCTAATGTATAACATTAATGCATTCATCTTGTTTACTAATATGGTCATAAAATATTACTTTAACAATTTTTGTGGAGGAAGGGGTCCACAAAAGTCACAGTGCCGCCCTGGGGCTGTGTCTGTCTCGTCTAATATCTTGTGTACTCTTATACCACCACCCCCAGCCTCTCAGAATGCTTAGCACACAGTAGGTGCTCAATAAATATCTGGTGACTAAATGAATCTGAATAAATGAAGGTGCTCGATAAATATCTGATGAATAAATGAAGATTTCTATTTCCAGAGAATACAGCTTCAAAGTCTCTGTCATCAGCCCTGGTTTGGCTGGGGGTGAGGAGGGAACTTGGTTGCAAGAGATGACACAGGGTAGCACCATCTTCCAAGACAGCTGGGAGATGACACGGGCCACTCGCTGCCCTCGATCCTCAGAGAGCAGACCGCAGGCTAGGCTGCCTTCCCAACACATTCCTCGTTCTGACTCCAGGGTGAGGAATTAGAAAGTGCCTCTGCGTGGTTATTTCTCAAATAATACCGTCATAGTAACAATGTTAGTGGCTAAAAGAAGTGCCAGTTTTCTCAATAAAGTAGGTAATTTAAGATGCAAGTATATAAATTTCCCCCTATGGGACTTCATAAGCTTTTTTTTTTTGCTTTGCTTTGAACCAAAAACACATAAGCTGGAAAGAGTTTTTGTCTTAAATTGGCCCTTACGGGTAAAAAAAAAAAAAAAAAAAGGCATCTCACCATCCCTATAAGAGCATTGGTTTTTTAGCAGCCAACAGGACACTTGGCCATGTTTGGGGACATGTTGGATTGACATGACTAGCTGTGAGGGAGCTACTGGCACCCAGTGGGCAGAGGCCATGGATGATGCTGAGCATCCTGCAGTGCACAGGACAGTTCCCAACAACACGGAATGATCAGGCGCCAAGTATCAATAGTGCCAAGGTTGAAAAATCCTGCTCTGGAAGAATGTAAACTGTGTGTCTTCGGTGAATGACTTAGATGGCTTGCGTCTGGCTCCCCAGGGAGTTGGTTTTATTGATCTGTGCCTTGGCCTCAAGCCTTCAATTCATACTGAGCGGAACGGCAGCCTTACTGGGTTTGCATGATTGTATCTCTTAGGAGACTGTTCTTGAGGACATCGCCTGGAACCCCAGCCCTGCCCCCTCCGAAGAGCTCACCAGAATCCCTCTCAGACTGCAGTGTCAGGAAAAGCTGAGCCGCCTCTGGGGCCATTTCAACCTCGTGGACATCGTGAGTCTCATAACAGGGGGATTTCCCTGTTTGCTTTGACTGATAGGAAGCTCAGAGCCCTGTTTGTAGCCCACTTTTGAGAACGGTGGAGGCTCATTCTCATACACAAAACATATAAGCTGGAAACATTTTCCCCAGGCACACCCCGGCCAGCGGGTCCGCGGGCTGGGTCTGAGGGCTGTAACAGCCTTGTGTACCACTCTCTTAGTTCTTTGCGTGTTTGTTCCGGCTTTGTTTTCCCTCTGATCTATTTTTATCCTATTGTAATTTGCGTATTTTTATAAGCTGCCTCCTATCCTTTTTGGAACAAAGCAGGGCATAAAAACCAAACAAAATTCAGCAGAGCCTTGTGGCCTTGAGGGGCACTTTTTAACATGCCAAGTCATTTCAGGGTTGGAGTCTTGCTGGGAAGGCAGCTCTCCTTGGCTCCTCCTGTCCCCTCCTGGGAGTCTTGTCTTGGACAACAGCTTGGTGAGTTAAAGCAACAGGTTTCAGAGGCAAAGCCCCCAGCATCCATCCGCCTGCAAATACCTTCCCTCTCCCCAAAATGTTCTTTCCAGTCTCCCATCTGGCTGCTGGCAGAAGGCCACAGGGCCTAGAGGAGACAGCAGAGGGGAAGCAGACAGACACTCTCCCGTTTTTGTTCCTAACTTTCCTTTCCTGCATCTTCAATCAGGGTTCGGGGGGCCGAGAGTCTTTGCGTGTTGGGGATCGTGGCAAGGGAGGGGTCCCACCAGGGAGGCCCCTGTCTCAGTGTGGAGGAAGGCGGGCACTTTGGGCAGCTGTGTGTGAAGGCCAAGGTGAACCCGAGCCAGGAAGGGGTGGGCTATGCAGCATAGCACCCCACCGCTGCCCCACTGGCCACCCCAACAACTTACCACACACCCAGCTCAATGAGCAGCTGTGTCCCATACTGTCCACGGGCTCAGGGCCAGCCCAGTTCCTTTTGCCATCTCTGCTGTTCCACATGTGGAACTTTGGCCAGTGCTCTCTTGTCCCAGGCTCTATAAAATGGGGGTATGGGAAGGTAGTGAACCAGACCCTAAAATTTAAAGACCCTAAGAATCCCCCGCCTTCATGTTTGCACGCCCTCCATCCGTTTTGTCACGTTCTCCTGGGAACATGGCGAACCCTGGTGAAGAGGAGCGGGCAGCCTGGTGTGTGTGCACGAGTGGAGTCGGGGGTGAGTACCTAGGGGGACCAGCCTGGGCACCAGCAGAGCACAGGCCCGAGGCCGCAGGCTGGAGAGGCCGGGGCCCCGTCGGAGCCCTGGTTCTGCCCAGCAGACACAGAGCCAGCCTGAGTGACCCTGGGAAGGGCAGGGCCTGCTCTGCCCAGTGCACCTGGCTTTTGTACTGCCTGCTGGGCCCTTTGGACAATGTGAATCAGCAGTAGCTGCTGAGAGGAGCCTGGAGCTTCCAGCATCTCAACTATAGCAGGAAGCACCCCATTTCCCGGGCACACCCCGGCCAAGAGGTCTGTTGGCTGGGCATCACTGCACTGCTCTGCCCATCCTGGTCACTGGCCCTTCCTGGTCACTCTGGGTCCCAAACTAGCCCAGTGGCCCAGGGCCAGTTCCTTTACCTTGAGCTGCCTTAGGGTCCTCACCTGTAAGATGGGAATGACAAGAATGCTATCGATCTCACAGAGTCGTTATGAGAATTACGTGAGGCCAACACAAAAAACAGGGCCTGGTGTATGTCAGTCCTCACACGTAACACAGCCCTGATCACAAGAGTACAGGACAGCGGAGCCCCACACGGGTTGGGGAGGAGATGCCCCACCAAGGCTGGACCAGGGAGGGGCAGATACTAACGCATCTGGGGGTCCTGACTGCAGCTCCACCTGGGGCAGGCTTGGGGGTCCCCTCACATTTCTGGAAACATTAGCTGTGATCTGAATTAAAATTACTACATCATTACGCAGTAGTTCCTGGCTCCTGCTTTGAGCTATGAGGTAGAGGGGTGTACAGAATACCTTTAAGGTGAGGTGGTGTGTGAGACCCCAGGTTTCTCAAGTGAACCTCAAGAGACCAAAGGAGAGAAAGGACTCCTCACCCTCACCCCCATCCAGGGAAGCTCTGGCTCGGCCTGTTATGTATCAGGGTTCAGCCTACAACCTTGTTGCAAATACTTCTGGTAAAAAGTTTAAAACAACTGAGCTAGCACCAAATTTTAAAGATGGAGAAACAGAAGCAGCCCAGAGAGGGAAAATAACTGGCCTAAGGCCACACAGCAAACCAAGATCAGAGCTGGTGCGCCTAGGTTTGTCCTGCCTGGTTATCCCATACTTGTCTGGTGGCCTGTGAAGCCCCCAATCAGAATTCATGCTCCTAAAAGTGGGGGTCTAGCTACATTCTCCACAAGCCTCTGGGTCTACCAGCAGCTCTCCATCAAGTCAAAAAGGAGGCCTGGGGCCTGGGGTGGCTGGCTTCTCCCAGACCCTCAAGAATCCCGTGTGAGTGGTTATTGGTGGAGTGGGGGGTTTACACTGTCTGGGAAGCACAGCCCCAACTCGCATGCTTTCCCACCCATCTGGGCCTCGCTGAGCATCACATTCCGCTCCCCAATGGCCTCTAGTGCCAGACTGCAGTCCCCAGGGACCGGTCACTCCTGCTGGGCTGAGGATATGAGCCCCAGTCCCACCCCCTCCTCCCTCTGGGTCACCACACCTTTGGCTCCAGCCACATCTCTCATTAGCTCTAATGAGCCAGTCTAGGGCCAGAGGGATATTTTAATTATGCTTCTAATTGCTTCCCAGGGAAAAGATGAGTACAGCCCAAATTTCTCTGTAGATGCTGGGGGCAGGGACAGGGTTTCCAGAACTCAGCCACACCGGGCCCCACATGGAGAGGGCTTATGAGAGGCTTCGGCTAGCAGAGCCAGAGGGGAAGGCGAGCATCAGGAAGGGAAGGTGGCGAGGCAGGAGGTGGGTGGGGGAGTCACCAGGTCCCCACCCAGGGCAGACACACCCCTGACCTCACTTTCCCAAATAATGAAGCTTCAAGGTGCCTGTGGGTGATAAGGCGAAAGCATTTTGAATCAGTAATGTTCTCTTATTCTTTGGTGGCTTGGAGAAAGTGGCCATGTGGCCACATGGCCTCTCAGCACATAAAATGGGGACACCAGTCTACCTCACGGGGCTGCGAGGCTGAACACAAACATGCCGCCTGCACGTTGATTTTCCAGGTCATATGGCAAAAACGGCATGTGCTGTGTCCTGGTGGAGACAGACCCCATGCCTGTCGGCACCTGTAGCTTGTGAGAACACAGCCTCCTCGGCTGAATAACAACTCTGCAAACACCCTGTCAGGGGCTGTGTCTGTAGCCCAGCCCCGTAGGATCCCCCTTAACAGGCAAAGGATCCCCCTTAACAGGCAAAGCGACTGAGGCACACAGCAGCTGTGACAGGTGCCCAAGGGCCCCCTATGGACAAGTAGGCAGTTGGGACACCAAAGTCCCAGAGCCCCGAGGTCTGCTCAGGCAGAGAGTGGAGAGCTGTGCAGGAGGCGAGGGCCCCACAGGGACTGAAAGAGAAGCCACCTCAGGCCACCAAGTGCCACGGGAGCACAGGCAGCCACAGGACCCCCAGTCCACAGCCTCACCTCTACCCACCCACATCCCGACATACCCTCCCCAGGAGCAGAGTCAAACACCAGACATGCTAAAGGTTTTTTGGTTTTTTTTTACTGTTGCCTTGCTGTTTTAACAATATCATGGAAAAAATATACAGCTCAGAATCTGGAACTGACCACTGTCTGGATGGGTTTAAAGGGCTGCCGGTGGGGGGTTGCACCATTTGCACTCGAAAGAGGAACTAATTTAGTGTCTGAGTGAGTCAGGATCTGGCAGAGCGTGGGAGGGGGGAGCAGCCACGCCCTGGGGGGTCCTGCATCGTCAGCCCCTCCCCCCATTGGCTACTAGAGGACATGAGGAGGTGGGTCAGCTGGTTCCCAGGCCAGAAAAATAATCATCAGTTAACCCTGGGGTTCACACCCAAGCTCCTACTCAATCCCCATGGGCAGGGTTATAGGACACAGCGTGATATTTGAATTGCAGAACAACAAATAATTGTTTAATATCAGTATGTTCCGCATACAGCAAAGGAGCATACTTACACTGAAAAATTACCCTTTGTATATCTGAAATTCTCATTAACTCAACATTCTGGTTTCTTTGTTGCTAAATCTGGCAACCGTGTACCTAGACTCTCAGGGTCCTCCCCTCGGAAGTCAGCGAGTCAGGGAGTGGGTCGAGCTGGCAGAGAGGCCTGGGAAAGGAAGTAGTCGGGGAGAGGGAATAACTCAGTCCAAAAAAAAAAAAAGCTTTTACCCCCCCCCCCCCATAGAAATGATATATTACTTTTAAAGTCATTTTCCAGAAATATTCTACACAGGATGCCCTCAGCGGTTAATAGCTATAGTGGCGTGGGGAGACACACCTGCAGACACCCACTCCACACAATTCTAAATAAGAGTTTGGAAGCACTTAGTATACAGGTGTCTCAAAGAAGTCGATGTTTCCTCTGGTGGCTAACACTGTTCCTGATACTGCTCTAGAAAGATTTAAACATGAAAGAAAAGAACCAACCAACCCATCGGGGCTCAGTGACTGCTATAGCCCATTTCTAGTGTCATCCTACAATGGCCCCTTCTTAAAAATTGAAGCCCAGGGGCCTCCCTTTCACTTCCCACCCTGTTCTTTTCCCCTGGAAGGGGCTGCGTTCAGTGTTCACATTCGCTCCAGCTTTACTCCAAGGGGCTCCGGGCTTCCGGTGTATGAATCACGCAGGGGAGGGAGGGGCTGAGGCGTGTGTCTACCCCATTCCTCCTGTGACACACATTTAACCGGGGAAGTCACTGCCAGGTCACTGCACAACCTCCAGGAGAGAAAAGAAGAGCCAGTGTCCTCAGCCCTGGCACCAAGGTCGCCCCTGAGCTGACCTGCATTGCTGCGGGGGGGGGCGAGGCAGGAACTCAGGTTGACATCTGGCATCCATTTGAGGCCAAAGTGGAGGAAAGGAAACCGATTCCTGCTGTAAGAACATAGCCCCGTCCTACAGAGCTCAGGGCGGCTAGGGTGTGCAACAAAGTCAGGCACCCAGGTGGCACCCAGGTCAGCTCCGCAAGTCCTCCACGGGTCCCCAGGCTCAGCCAGCGCCCCTCATCCATGAGGTCGAGTCTGTGGCAGAAGCCAGGCTCTTGGCTGCCCCTGAATGGGGAGGGGAAGGTGGTGGGCTGGGGGCACGGAGATGAAGCCAAGAGCGTGGAGCCCCGCCTCCTCCTGCCTCACACTCGGATCTCGTCCTCTTCCTCCTCATCCATGAAGGAGAACTCCTTGTCAGGCTGCCTGGGGAGAGTGGCCCGGGCCCTGTCTGGCCCCCGGAAGGCAGGGCTGCGCTCCTCCAGGACGCTGGACGTGCAGCTGGACAGGGAGCTGCTGTCCCGTGTGGTGTGGCTGCCCACGCTGCGGGCCGAGCCGGGGCTGGGGGCTGCCGCTGCCCACCCCTCGTCCTGCAGAGCCTGGGGCAGTGGGGGTGAGTCCCGGCCAGCTTTGCCTTCCTGTCTGGCTGGGGGAGGGGCCCCCGACACAGAAGGGGGAGCCTTGGGAAGACTGACCAGGTCATCGTCGCTGTGGTAACCGCCACCCTCCTCCTCTGGTTCCCACTCCTCCTTGTCCATGATGCTCAGGACGTCACCCAGCATGGAGGGCCCCAGGTCAATGTGGAAGGACATGATGGACTCCGCATGCTTCAGCCCAAAGCTGGTCTTGGGCACAATGGGCAGGTCCGTCAGGTCCCCGAAGGCCTTCTCCTCAAGCAGGGGGTCGGGAGAGTGGGGACCGGTGGCCCCGTTCCGCCGGGGCACCTCCTCCACATGGGCCGCCTCCTGGTCACCCTCCCCGCCATTCCCCTTCTTCACAGGGCTCGACGACAGGCTCTTGGGCAGTTTGCTGGAGCCCTTCTCAGCGGCCTCCTTCTCGTTCAGCTGGGGCAGAGACATAGCATTCTTGACAAACAGGGCTGAGTCCCTCAGAGAGCCCAGCATGTCCCTCTGCTCCCGGTCCCCCCTGGTCACTGACTGTGACCGCTTGCTGCCCCGAAACTTCCGGGACAAGAGGCTGCGCTTGGACGAAGAAGAGGATGCATGCTCATCCAGGGACTCACCATCCAGCTCGCCAGCTTTGTTGTTGAGGAACGAGGTGTCCCCAAAGGCGTCCCCTGCCCGGCCCACATGCATGGTGTGGCGGAAGTCGCCCAGCGGGGCACTGATCATCTCGGCTGTGAGGTCCACGCGGGAGCGGCGCTTGGAGTGCATGGAACTGGACACCAGCTGCTTGAGGATGGGCATCTTGCCCGAGGGGAGGGGAGGCAGGGCCTCCCAAGGCAGCAGGCGGGTCTGGAGTCAGATCTGTAGTCTGGCGCGGGGAGGGGGCGATGAGGAGGAGCTCAGAGAGCTGCAAGGAGAGAAGAGCAGGAAAGGGTTAACCTGGGCTGGCCTCACCACACAAAAGCCCCATCTGCCTACAGGCTGTTATTCAAACCCCAGCTCCCACCAAAATGAAACAATATGAACCCAGCCGGCAGTCAATTTCATAACCCCGCCTCTTCCTTCATCCACAGGTTCTCTGGTTAGGGGAGTACTTTTTGCAAATCTATTTGGCATTCAAGGAGCCACAGACACAGACACATGTTCCCTGAGAGAGAGAGAGAGAGATCTTTCTCCTAAAGGACAATAATGCCTCTCCACCCCTGCACACCTCTTCCCAACCAGGATGCTGCCAGAGCAAGGAGGACTACATTTAAGGAGGTACATGGGTGATTCCCCAAAGCAGGGTAGGAAAGAGACTGAGCCTATGGACTTGACTCCTCAGAACAGCTGGTCTGGAGACATGCTGGGAGTTCTTCCTGCTGTCTGACCTCAATCCCTGTGAAGTCAGTGGACACCTCAACCTGAGTCATAGTCCTCAGAAGAGGGAGAGGACAGAATGGGCCCCGGGGAGATGCTGCCTGGCACTGCAACATATGTGGGCAGCCCAGCTCCCTTTCTGAATCAGAACTGGGGTGAGGCTGCTGAGGTTCACAGAGCCAGCTCCCCAGCATTTCAGTCCCTTCAATGGGGGTCCCGCCTGTGATATCTCCATCGTGGGGACCCAAACTCCTTGTCAAGGATCCACCCTCCGCCCCTTGGGGAGATCAGGACTGGAAGACTCTCTCCCAATTTCTTTAATCACTAGGGGTGCAAGGAGGCAGGGACTGACCCCAGATGACCTAGTTTCCCGGGCTCTGCAGACTCCCAGGTGACTGAATGGCAAAGGGCGATCTGAGGGCATGAGGTACCATGCACACAGCTCCTGGAAAGGTCCGAGTTGACGTTCTGCATTGGAGCCAAACCAGCCCATTTCCCTCAGGAGCGGCCTGCCCCAAATACTACACCGAGAAGCATAGGACTGAGCAGGATGGGGAGGGATGGGTGCAAGGACTTAACCAAGTATGGTGGGCAAGGGATGGTGTGGGGCCCCTGGTCCTGCTAACAGCACAGTTCCTAACAGTACCCTCACTGCAGGCCCAATCTTCCCGATGCAAAACTCAAGCAGTGTGTGCTCCACGCGTTTCTTCCTCACCCCCGGCTACTGTCCCCAAGCTAGGCCACCACAACGCATCTGGCCCCAGACGTATGCCCACAGGCCTCCCTGCTCACCGTGTCCCTCTCCAGTCCATCCTTCACCTTTAAGTTAAAGCAAAACCCTCCTTGGACTCCCCGCTGCAGACCCCTTGGTCTGGCATGCCCACTCAATGCCACTGCCTGCCGCTCCCCTACGCCTGCACTCTGCCCCAGCCCCAGGACTGGACACTTGCAGTCCCCCACGGGAATACCGTTACTTGGCTCACCCAACATCCTTCAGGGCTCAGCTGAAACGTCACTCCTTCTGGGAGACGGTCCTTTGCCAGGTGAAGTCCTGCCAACTACCTCCCCGCCCTGGCACTTTGGATGTCCCCCATCCCAGCAGGCACAGTTATATTGTTCTACTCCTGCCAGCTGGGCTGCCATTTTCCCACTGGACTAGGAACTTCCAGAGTGTTCCCACAGGGCTGCCCACTGCTGGATCCCACCTAGTAATGCAGGGCACAGTTGGTCTCAAACACCTGTGGAAAGGCCAGTACCTCCGGTCTCCTGTCCCCAACCCCTTAGGTCCCCGCTTTCGCCTCTTCTCACGGCCAATGAGCAGTGCTGGCTTCATTTCCGCCTACAGCCTGGCTCCAGGGCTCCCAGCCTGACCTCTGTGTCCTCTAACCCCATTCTCATGCTCCTCCTGGACCAGCTGCTCAGGCCCAGCCTCAAGGCTCCCCCACCAGGAAGTGCCCCTCCCCCCCCCAGGCAGCCGCACTGCTTGTCACTCCAGCAAAGGTCTTTAGGGCAGGCGGCAGGGGCCTGGTGCCAGGGCAGCCCTGCCACACAGGTGACCTGGACTGTGCTCAATGCCCAGCGAGGACTGTCCCTGAAGGCCTTGAGATGACCCCCTATGTTGGGCAGCTCTCCTCCTCTTCCTCCCACCAAACCCTAGAAGTAGCCTCTCCTTGCCACGGCTGAACCCTCCTGCCCATGTCCTAGAATCTACCTCTAAACCAGGGGTGTCCAACCTTTTGGTGTCTCTGGGCCACACTGGAAAAAGGAGAAGTGTTGTCTTGTGCCACATGTTAAATACACAAACATTAATGAAAACTGATGAGCAAAAAAAAGTTTTCAAGTATATTTACAATTTTGTGTTGGTCCACATTCATAGCCATCCTGGGCTGTGGGTTGGACACCCCTGTTCCAAATAATTAGGTAAACAGGTAAGGCAGAGATTAGCAAACATTTTCTATAGAGGGTCAGAGAGTAAAGATTTTTGGCTTTGTGGCTAAAAATGTCTTTGTCACAACTGTCTTTGCAGCAGGAAAGCAGCAGTTGACTCTCTGTGAACAAATGGGTATGTATGGCTGCGTCCCAATAAAACTTTATTTACAAAGCAAGTGGTGGGCTGGATCTGGCCTGTGGGCCACAGTTTGCTGGCCCTTAAATTAGACACATGAAAAGCACTGGTCTTGGGGTTATGCCCGCACCACTGCTCCAGGTCCAGTGCTTTCTATATCCAACTCTGGGCCTTCGGGAGGTAGCAGCACTGGTCAGTTGCCATGACCAATTGAGAAGCCCTCCCCACTTCTGGCGGGGGGCAGGGTTGTCCAGAGAAAGAAGAGCCTGGTTGCTCCCTCGAGAAAGTTCCAATATAACCCTAGAGCGGATTCCAACACTTCGAGCCAGATCGCTCTCTGTGCTGGGGGCTGTCCTATACACAGCAGGATATTAAACAACACCGCCGGCCTCTATGCACTCGACGTCAACAGAATCTTTTCCCCCACTGTGACAACCAAAATGTCCCCAGAAATGCCAAGTGTCCTCCGAGGGGCACCAGCACCCCTGGGTTAAGAACCGCTGCCCAGAGGCAAGAACACACAGTTGAAAGTAAAGCATGTAAACAAAGGTAAACAAACACAAAGAGACGGGGGGTGGCATGGGGACGTAACGGGTCAGAACCGTGGGAACAGTGACATGAACATCCAGAGTTGCGAAAGGGTTTTGGTGCATCAGCAGGAATCCCCAGACCCAGTAAGCAACTTCAAGCCTGTGGTTTTGGATCTTAAGCGTTGGAGAAATAAAGGGAAACCGCAGGCCCAGCTGCCCAGGGCTCAGCAGGGATGATGCAGACCCCTGTGGCCACCCACAGGGACTGGGTATCCTGGCCACAAGTCCACAGGACAGGAGGGTCCTTGCTCTCCCATTAACCCCCGCTTGTAGCACACCCTCATGGGCAGGGCTCTGCAGCAGTGGCAGGGGCCAGCGTGGAAATCCCTAGAACAGCCCTGGGATGGCCAGGAGCCTGCATGGCCCAAACCCCAAGAAGATGGAGACAGGTCTGGCCAGGGCTCTCTGCTGCCTGTGGTCTTACTCCCCGGCACGAGAACGAGGCCCTGTGGCTTGTGAAAGGCCAAACCATCTTCAACATCCAGCATGAAAAGGTTTTAAGAGTTGGGGCCTAGAGGGAACTCACTCACAGGGTTGCTGTCGGTCCCAGAGTGACATCTGCACCCTAAGCATCCAACACAGAACGATTCGGGGGTGAGGAGATGGAACACAGAGTTCAAATACAAGCAGGTGGCCCAGGCCAGCTCTGGGGCCAGTTCAGGAGGCCTGGGTGCCCACCCGGAAGGGGACTTCCCAAGGGAGGTGTAGATTTGGGAGGGGGTGTTGCTAAGTGCGTGACTCAGCTCTGGGGAAGTGGCTAAAATAGGCTTCAGAGGACAGGGCAGCCACTCCCCAGAACATGTCATGGGCGGGATACTCCTGCCCCCACCCCGGAAGCCACATCCCACTTTCTTGGCAGAGCCCAAACCACAGTAGCTCTCACAGCTCTCCCCGACTCTTCCAGCCTCTGGCAGAACCTGAGTCCTAAACCCTCGGAGCCACTGACCACAGAGCATTCCTTCAAGGCAGAAGCAATAGAAGTCCAGCCCCTGGTCAGTCTACACCCTTGGCTCAGCTCCGCTCCATTCCAATTCCGGGACTACAGAGACTCACCCAGGTCTCCCAAAAAACAGAAAGTCCAAATCCCCAGGCAGTAGCCTGTCCCTGACAGCCTGGCCCGAGCAGGACACGGACCTGAGTTTCCCGGGGGCAGCCTAGCAGGCTTCCCACTTCCCAGCTGACCTGCAGCTCACCCTGGCACCGAGTCGGCCTGCTTCCACACCCAGCGCCACTGTGCAGCCCCCTCCATGGCTTCCTGATGTTCTGACCATCTCCCTTATACCAGTACCAAGCAACATGGCTGGACAGAAGGGGGCACTGAGCACGACCTCATCCGTGGCTTGGAATGACTGCAAAGAGGCCGCATGTCTTTCTCAGTCTCTCTCTTTCATTCTTTCTTTCCCTGTCACTCTCTGATTACTGCATATTTTCCCGAACTCTTCTGGGCTGGGGAGACAAGAGCAGTGAAAACAAAGTGGCCACGCCCCTGCCTAATCTGCACACTTGCTGGGTGACTGTGGGTGGGTGGGGAGCAAGCCTGTAAACAGGTAAATAAAACAGTACCTTGCAGTTCTCACTGCCAAGAGGGAAACCAGGTGAGAGTTCCAGGGCCGGGGAGGCCCCTCTGACGAAGAGGTACTGTGAGTTGAGAACTGAATGATGAAAAGGAACCAGGCCTGTCAAGAACATTCCAGAGGAAGGAGCAGCATAGGCAAAAGCTTGGGAGCAAGCTTGTGATGTTTGAGGAGAAAGAATGAAAACCCAGTGGCCCAGGTACCCAGGGCCCTCTCTGTGAGACCAGGTAGGGTTGGGATGGCATTCCGGGTGCACACGGCAACCAGTAGCAGCTTCTAAGTAGGCAAGTCATCCAATCTTCGTAAGTTCCCATGGCAGCTGGCACTGGTGGCGCGGAGGAGGGGGCGAGGACCCGGGGCCACTAAGGAGCTGGATAGAGGGGGCCTCGTTCAGGGCATGTTTTGAAGGTAGGGACACAAGGTGCTGTTGAGGGAAGATGGAGGAGGGGAGAGAAGACAGAATGAAAGGGGACCCCAAGCCACGTTGAGCCTCAGGCCTCCTTTCCACAGGTAGGTCTCACCTTGTGGACCCTTCTCGCAGGGGTACAACCAACAGGCCACCATGAGGTAGAACTTAACTTGGTCAGAATGGGGGAGGCATTCTGCTACGTCTGTCAGCTGGACCAGCTAGCTCCTAAAGGGGGCTGTGCAAGAAACTCAGTTTAACACAGGTCATGACTCTCTAAGAGGTTAGGGGTTTGGGCTCTTGTCGCAGGGGGAAGAGGCAGTGCTTTCTGGAAAACTCTTCAGCCTTATCCTGCAAAGAAGGTAAGGACTGAGTCTCAGAGAAGGCGGAGACTGTTTTATTCCAGCAGCAGACAGGGCCAATGGGCAGAGGTGACCGGGAGGACTGAAATGCCCTGACCCACAATGTGCACCTCGCCAGAGGGTCCTCGGTGGGGCTGTGCCGTGATTCCGGCCAACTCTGACTTCAGTACACTCAGAATCTTTTAGCCCCTCCACGCGTTCTGCTGAAAGCCCTTGTATTCGAAAGTGTCTGTTTGCACTAGGAGGTTAAAAAAATCATCTGTGCCCAGACAACCACAGATTTTTGTTTTTTGTTTTAAAAGCCCAGGATGGGAACATGAATGATCACCATTTTAACTTCTGTTCCACTGTGTATCTCTGTGTCAATATCTCCTTAAAATGCCTGGGTGTGGAGTGACTGTACTCTCGGAGATGGAGAGACCGAATGAAGGGACTTGCCCTAGGTCATGGACTGAAGCCAAGGCTGCATTCCCACATCAGGGCTCTAGCCATTCAAACAGCCATAGCACATAAAAAACACAGAACACATAATTTGTGTGTGTGTGTGTGTGTGTGCATATAGATGTACACACATAAACGTGTTTATTTCTCTAGGTTATATACATGTCTACTACCATTCTATGCATCCATTAATAAGTTTTAGTTTCCCTTTAAAAAAAATTTTTTTAACAGGATACATAGAAGTTCTGGTGTTTTCTTCCCACATCCCAGTGGATTTTCTTGCACACCCCTGGGGCTGCTAAAATACAGCATCCGGTGTCACTGGACTCCCATCCAGGTCCATGACGCCTTCAGCTTTAGACTCCCAAGACTGTGAGATGGAGGACACCCCGGAGATTATCCAACCGCCGGGGCAGGAGAAGTAGTACCTGCCAAAGGTCATGGGGCTGATAAGTGACCCAGGTGGCACTGCAGCCGAGGTCTCCTGCCTCCCAATCTAAAGGTGTTTCCTGGATAACACTGGAGTTGACTCACAGCCAGGCCTCAGGCTAGCTAGGCCTTCTCGAGTCTGTTGCCATCTTGCCCAGAAGAATAATTTAGGACAGGGAAGGCAGAAGGACCTCCCTCCCACCAAGCGGCAGGTCTTAGGTGCCACCAGGCAGGGAGAAAGGTACACAACCCTGGACCAAGAGCTGCTCAAAGTCAGAATGATCCCAGGATGGGGTGATCACGTGGCATCCGCAACTAGGGCAATTTCTTTAAATAATGGCTTTAAAATGAGTGCAATTCAGCAACCTCCACAGGAGGAAGCCTACTCTAGTAAATATTTTATTAAAGTCACCAACACAGATATTCATTGAAGCCTTATTCATAACAGCAAAAAGACTGGACACAACCTTACACCCAACAATAAGGGAACGGCTGAGAACTCCATGAGCCATGAACTCAACAGGTCGTCACGTGGGCACGGAAAGTGGGGACTGTGCAGACCACACTGCAGCCTGGAAAATTCTTCCCCTGGCAGTGCTCAGTGGTAAGGAAAAGGCGGAACACTGTTCACAGTGAGTGCAACTCTGCACCGATGTGCACTCGGGAATGAAGACTTAAAGGGCACTGGAGAAATTCAGGAGTTATGTCAGGCTTGAGAGGAAGAAAACAGGCTTTTGAAAAAGGCGTTTCCTTTAATGTGGTAGTACTACTGTAATAACAACTTTAAAATCCCAAAGCATCAAAGGCTTAAGGAAAATCTTCTAATTTCAAAACCAGCTTAAAACTATCCAATTCTCAGGGCTCAGTACAAGGTAGCGAGTGGGGGCTGGGTAAGCAGGGGTCGAGGTTCACGCTCCAATTTGGATAAATCTCCCAGTGATGTCTGCTCTTCTCCTTCTCTCCCCCAGAATCTGCCCCACCACTGGACTTGTTTATTACATTCATTTTATTCTAAATGCTCTGAGAGGAGAAAGTGGGCAATCTCTAACAACCTGATGTCAGGGAAAATGGGGAGCTTAGGATGCCCCAAAAGAGCTCGCTCCCCAACAGCTGCATCCTGATGCTTGAGCAGCCTCAACTGAGCAGGAGATAAGAGATAACAATCCACCCCCAACTCCCACCCTAGAGACTGGTCAATTTCCAGTGACACTAAAGCTCTAAGCTGCAGGCCAGTCTCCCTCCCACACGGGAGACCCCGAAGTGGGATCCTGTCTGAGAGACCCTGGGCAGGTGAAGGTTCTGCTTCTGCAGCTTCTATAGCCTCAGCTCTGGTCTTCTGATGGCTGCAGGGCGCAGAAGAAATGAGGAAGGGCAGAGTCACATCAGGACAGCCAGCGCCCTCCTCCCCTGCCAGCCACTGGTCATCCACCCAGTGGCTGGCAGGAGCTATGCTGCGAGCAGTTCCCTGTCACTGGGTTCCGGATGCATGCCCCCATATTACAGGAAGGAAAACTGAGGCTCGGAAGGGGTGATTGCCCTTGCTCACTCTTACAGCTACTAAACGGTGATTCGAGCTCATTTCTGTTGGATCTTGGAACACATGATTTGCTGTATGAGGTCACCCTGCTTCAGCCTAGTTGATGGCCACGTTGAGAATGTACATGTGGAGGGAGGGAGTGCTCCAGGCATGGTTCAGATGGGTCCCTTCTGACCTGAATCTCATCCCCATTTCCTGTTCTGATTCCCTGGGAGGTAAGAGGGGAGGACCACCCTGAAGCAGCACCTGGACTTGCCCACATGTTTAGGAGTGAGCCCAACACAAGGCTGCGATTCTGTGTTTTTCATGCCTATCCTGCTCGAATCGCCAGTCTGTGTTGTTACTTCCAGCTGCTCAGAAGGAAGGCCAGAACCCCGACCCATGCTCTCTCCCTCAAACCTCCCAACCTGGGTGCCTTACGTGTGCTTCACCCTCCTTGTGTGCCAGCCAGACAACCCAGACCAGGTCCATTGGCCCAAGGGTGCCACTGCCCAGTCACACTCTCAGGCACATCCCATTTCCTGGAGAGAGACATCCTCAGCTTTGGTCCTTCTTCCTGGAAGAAAAGGGCAGTGAACAAGGCCCTGGTTTCACTACATGCTCCCACTGCTGCTAACCTCCATTTCTCAGCACCCCTGCAGGGAGGCAGGAGGCAGGGGTGTTACTGGGGAGGGCGCGAACCTTCCCAGGTAATCAGGACCCTAGGCTCTTTTGGCACAGGGCTCACGGGGTGAACTGCTCAGAGAGGAAAGAAATAGTCCAGGCCAGAACTTCTCAGTGACTTCCACTTTCTGCTGCCTCTCTAGGGGTTATTAAATAATTTACACCTACACTGTCCAACAGGCAGCCACTGGCCTTATGTGGCTAAAGATCAATTTGGCAGTCCAAATTGACAGGTACTGAAGGGAACGCACTGGCCTTCAAGGACTTAGAACAACGAAGAGGATGTAAAACAGCTCATTAATATTTTTAGATTGATTACCTGTTAAGATGATAACATTCGGAATATAATGGGTTAAATAAAATGTTAATTTCAAGTATTTCATTTTACTTTTTTAAAATGTAGCTATTAACAATGTCAGTTAACCACAGGACTCGCACAATACTTCCTCCACTGGAGTGCCCAAGCAGGCATTTTTTCCTTTTACTGGACGAGCAGTGCTTTCCACTGTAGATGAATAAAGCCAATCATTGTTAACATTTGGGTGAAAATATGAACATGTTAGTAAATCATGTTACAGTATTTTAGACGAAATCCTAATCGCCTAAATTTTATATCCAGTGGGCCACTGATGAATGCCAGGTTGTTTTAGTTTTGTTTGAACTCAGTAACAAATACCCTTCCCAGCTAGGTCTGTTCAAGTACTTAACTATTTCCGGAGGATACAGACTTCTAAGTAGGTAAAATTACTTTTGTTTCTTATTTTTAACTTGTTCTCCAGAAGGTTTTACCAAGTTATAGTCTAAAAGAGGATGACAGGAATTGAAAATAAAACACAAGCCCCACCACCCTCATTTGGAATTTGCATTTCTTTGATTACTAATGAGGGTGAGGAGTATTTTAAAAATTGTATTATTGGCACATGTATCCTCTTTCTTGTGAATTGCTCATTAAAGCCTGTTGTACCTTTCTACAGAAGGGGGGGGCCTCACCTTTTCCAATGGACTTGTATGGCTTTTTAAGTTATCGAAGCTGTTTAAATTTTTGACCATAATATTTTGCAGATTTCCATAAATTTATCATCCACCCCTTTACAGTATGGTGATTTTGTTGTTTTCTTCCACAGAGAGTGCTCATTAATTTTTACATGGTCAAGTCTGTTTTATGGTTTCTGGTTTCAATATCTCGGAGCAAAGACACTCCCATTCCCAAGTTTATGAAAATACATTCTTCTAAAACTATCAGGTAATTAAAAACTACTCATAGAAAAAAACCTAGAAGGAAATACACCAAACTGGAGACCTGCAGCTTGTAAAACTGTGGGTCACTTAAAATAGAAAATAAAAATATATAACAATAATGTTACTGATTCCTCATAGAATTATATGAGTTAGGCATCAAATGCTACCTTCATCAGATGCTAAGTTCTTTATGTAATATAGATCCACACGTGGGTCTATTCCAGGCTCCCTTTTCCGTTCATTCCTATGCTAGGTCTGCACTGTCTCTCTGTAAAATACTTTGAGTATCTAATAGGGTAATATCTCACCTTTAACTTATTTCTAAAATTTTCTTGGCTTTGCTAATGCAGCTAGTCTTCCAGATGGACTTTAGAAACATTTTATTAAGTTCCAAAAGAAATCCTGATGGGAGTATATTGGAATTGAAAGGAAACAATAAATCAAATTGGGAAGAACTGGCTTTATCACAACACCAAGTCCTTGCATCCATCTATTCAGACACTCTCCATTAAATTTTGTGGTTTTTCCTCCTTCGAGCCTTACACATTTCTTGTCATGTTTATTCTGGCTTATTTTATGGTCTCTTGCTGTGAACGGGTTTTGCATCCTCCCTATTACTTATTTTATATATACATATTTTTAATGGCCACCTTACTACACTTGTGCTGTCTTATACACTTCAATCAACTTTAGAGTTGCATCATTGGGGCTTTGCATCGTCTGCAACTAATAATAATTCTGCCCCCTCCACTCCTCATGCTTATCTTGTTCCTGGCATCTGCAGTAATATTTCTAAACCTCGGTCTTCAGGACAGTGGTCACGAGCCACATGGGGCTTTCTGGGTACTTGAAGTGTAGCTAGTGAGACTTAGGAACTCGATTTTTTATCTTATTTATTTTAATTATTTTAAATGTAAAAATGGATGTTTGAGTTAGTAAATGGAAAACCTAAGTATGTTTCCAACAACTTGAGTATGTGACTCTACTTTTTCAATTGTACATTTCTGCCCCAGTTCTGATTGAGGATGAAACACAGTATCCAAATTGAGATGTGCGATGGGTATAAAACACGCACTGGATTCTGAAGGTTTCATATAAGAGATGCTATAAAATATCTTATTAATATCTTTCTGATTACAAGGTGAAATGACAATATTCTGGATATACTAGGTTAAATAACATTAAAACTAATCTCACCTGTCTTCCGTTTTTGAAAGGAGAACTGTGGATAACATCTCTCAGTGTGGGCTCTTGACAGTGAGTGCTATGCACAGTGGGTACAAGGAACCCTCTTTGGGAAACTGCACCCTGGACCCCAGGTGGACACGCCCTGGGAGCTTCCGACCACAGGCACAATGGAAGTATGAGAAAGGGAACTAAGTCACTGAGCTTTTATTCTGCACCAAGCTTTATTTTGATTAAACTGCCTTTGTAAAAAAAGTTACAAGTAACAAACTGCCTTGGCATTTGAAAGACTTTATCTCATGCATTCTTCCAAACAATCCCATGGAGTTATTAACATCACCCCCATACTGCACATAAAAAAATGAAGGCTTAGGCTTAAACAATTTGCCTAAGCCACATGGCTGCTAAGCACAGAGCAGAGAGAAGTGTCCAGGTCTGTCTGATTCTGAACCCTGGGCCTTTTTTACTTTTTCCATATCAGCGGTACCAGGAGGATCACAAGCATTGCCGGGCCCAGGCCTCTGAGGTCTGATGAAGGTTATGGATGCATGGCTTTGCATAGAATTTCAGGTTAAAACCTCTCTAGTCTGGTCAGCCCACTCCCTACCATTCCAGGGAAAGTACAGATAAATCCTGGGAAATACAAAACACCTTTCACCACCCATAGGGAACCCCTGCTCCTGCACTGGCCTCCCTCCTCAGCCCAGAGCCATGGGTTGTGGGCCTGGGGAAGGAAGGCAGCAGGGGGGGGAAGGAGAAAGCCCCCTCCTCACCATCTGGGAGTTGGTTCAGGAAGGGAAGAGAAAGGAGTGAGCCATGACCTGGGAGTGACAGGAAGAGACAAATCAGGAGTCAAGGCGACGGGGAGCCAGTGACTCAGGACATTCACAACTCACAACTTCGGTAGTTTACAGGGCTCTTCCTGGAGACTCGTCCCCTCCCATCCCCCCGCCCCCGCCGGCCCACAGCCAGCCAGACAGAAGCTACCAGAGGGAGAGCCAGGAGAGGGGAAGGGGTGCCTGGCGGGGGGTCCCACTGTCCCCATGCGCCTGGGTCTCCCTCATCTGGGACTGGTCGTTGCTCCCTGCTCCTGCCCAGGGCCTCAGAAGGAAGCGGCTGGGCTCGAAATCAGATCTGCCTGCCTCGGTTTGGTTTCACTTTGCTTCTCTTAAGATCAGAGTGCTCAGCTGAGGAGTGGGGACTGAAAGGACACTCTGGGGTCTCCAGAGGGAGCCGGGTGACCTGGACTCACTCCAGAGCAGGCTGGCATCTGTCTTGGTCCAGCCAGAGCGTGTGTGTGTGTGTGTGTGTGTGTGTGTGTGTGTGTGTGTGGTTGGGGGTGGTGGTGTGTGGTGCAAAGAGCAGGGATCCGAAGCAAGACTCCCCAGCTTACATGAGCCGGTTCGGCCGCATTGGGCAAGTTACTTGTGCCTCAGTTTCCTCACTAGCTTTCAAAGTGATTGATAACATTATGCATGTCTTCGCCTTATTGTAAGAACTAAATAAGCTAATACATGTAAAGCCCTTAACACATAGAGGCATAAGTGGTGGGCACTGTGTGTTCGCTACACTATGAAGATAATGCTGGAATGTGTTCTCGCTCTCAGCAAGTGCCCTAAGTCCATCTCTTGACGAGGAAGAGGAAAATTCTAGCATCTCCAGTGACACTCTGGCTATTGTCAGTCCCCTAAATTCAAAGAGGACACATTATTAACTGGGACACACACCTCTAGTGTTGCCAGAGGACACCTAATCCAAAGGCTCTAGGGTTGACCCCTTTCGAAGTCCTCCGGGGGTCCCCGGGATGAACTGTGGCAGGGGCAGGGGTGCTCCAAGCTTCTGAGGTCCAGGTGCAGACTGTAGTCCCCACCAGCTGCGGGGCAAGCAGCCCGAGGCTTGGTGTACTCCCCCACCCGGCCTTCCCTCCTGCCCTTTCACCTTCAATGTATCAGGAGGAAGGAGCCTAGCTTCTCACAGACAGGAGTCAAACTCTGACTTCAGTTTGGACTGGATAAATGAGGTGGAAGTGAGGAGAGAGATTCCATTCCCATTCCTCCTTAAGTTAGGACTTGGGAGGACCCTGGGTGCTACCAGCAGCATATAATACACAAACCCTCAGCATGATCAACCCCCCATTAAAACACAGCCCGATCCTTTGGGCCAAACCAGACTCTCAGTAGAGGTGGCTGTAAATTGTACGGCTGGCCCTAAGGAGTTCTTTGTGCTCTCAGCCGCTCTACTCCCATTATTTGACTGAGCTGTGAACCCCATGAGGCATGGGGAACACCAGTCCCCTCTGGATGCTTCAGGACCAAGGGCAACATTCTAAGGGACGGAAAAAGGATGCACTGAGTGGGGACCTGAGGGTGAGGAGGACAGAGGGGCAGGGGACAGAGCTCACAGGGCCTGCAGACCAAGTTCAGCTCCCATGAGAACTGCACGGCCACAGGTGTGAAGAGAACCCAGGCTATCCCAGGGAGAATGGAGGCTGCCCCTATCTGTTCCCGCAATGGCCAGGGCAGGGAGGGTGTCCCTGAGTGCACAGCTAGGGATCTCTCCTGCCCGGGCCCTACTGCTTTTCAGATGCCCTCATCCCCTGGGGGAAAAGAAATGAGGGGGAAATCTCACCAGTGCAGAGCTGGGTAAGAAATCTAAGGTTTCTTTCATGAACATGTCCCATACCGCCCTCACCTGATCCAAGAGGAAGACCCTGCCCCCCCTCAGGAGGCTAAGTGGAGACCACCAGTGCCCCTAGTCCCAGCAGAGGAGGTTTCTGGATGCGAGAGTTGTTACCCCGGCCTGGAGCCCTGAGCTGCAAGCTGGCAGTGCCTGGGGCGTCTCTGATGCCTGCTACTAGGAGACCCAAGGCTCCGCAAGAGGCGGGTGTCCAGCTGGGGCTTCAGGGACACAGTGAGAGAAATGTGGCAAGTAATGGCTAAGCTTCCTTCACAACGCACTGCAAGCAGGGAAGGGACATGTCCAGCTACACACAAGTCTCCCCACTCTGACCCTCCTGCCAGCAAGACCATCCCATCCCTGGCCAGAGATGCCCTGGGTTTATCCTCTCTAGAGCACCCAGAAGTCCCAGCTGGAGCTGGCCTTTGGGACCCTCTGCCAGAAGCTCCAGGGTTTGGTCCCTTTTCCCAAGGTCCAGGAAAAGCCTTCCGGTACACAGGTCTGGAAGACCTGAACTTGGGTCAGCTCTCTCAGCTTCCAGTCAAGGTTGCTCAACCCCTCTCCTTCCACCCCCAAGCCTTATCTCTGGCATCAACCCAGGTCCTGTTCCTCCAAAGGACAGGCTCCTCCCTCCCCCACAGGGACCAGCTCCTCCGAGCCTGTGGAACTTCCTGCCAAAGGAGGTTGGAGTCTGCCCAACAAGCAATTCTGGGTGCTCCGGCCTCTGCGCCCTCCACTCCCAACCAATCCAAGCCGGAGCAGGAAAGAGACAGACAGTGAAACAGGAGAAAGATTGCAAGCACCATGCCTGCCACACCTGGGCACAGCCTGTCCTGGCTACCAGAATCCATCAACCAAAAGGGGGAGGGTACTGGACGCCCTGAGCCAGAGCCAATCGGAGGTTGTTCTGGGAAAGCTCCTGACCAGTAAAGAAGGGTCTAAGATCCTCCTCCAGGTCAACTTCTGCCCATTCCCACTCTGCCCCGTTTTGTAGATAAGACTCATCTGCTGGGGTCTTCCAGGTCTCTAGTCCTGGCCAGGCTGGGACAACGGCTTGGGATGAGCACCGGTGGGTGGGTGTTAAGAGAGAAACGAGAGGAAAGGCAGAAACCCCGATAATGGAAGGAATGCTCCAAGTTGGGGGCCTCAGCTAGAAAAGAAAACGAGCATTCGGCCATCAGTGACCGGGGGCCGGTGAACTCAGGGGCTGGGACCCACCCCAAACCGCTGACTCCTGGGAGCAGGCTCACTTTATCACACTGGGTCCCTCCCAGGAACCCCAGGAAGACCAGGAAAATGAGCATGGGTACCTCCCAAGGTTCCCTAAACCCCCATTGTGGGAAGGAGCAACTGTCCTCAAGGAGTGGAGGGGCAAAGTCCAAGGTGGGAGGAGATAAACCACTCTAATCTGTTGGTCACATGGCTGCTCACACAGGGCAGTGGATGAAAGCTGGAACCCACATGGCAGCCCCACACTCACAGCAGGGTGCTAGCTACCCCAGGGGACAGAGCCTCACAAGTGGCCTGCAGATGCTCAATTTATTGCTTCGGGAGCCCTGGGGTCACCGAGAGGTCTGGCTGGGCCCAGCCCTGATCCCACGAACTCCCCTTTCGGGGGAAATTCACAGCGCAGCTCCACCTTCCTTTGTGCCCTGTTCTTTGTTCTCTTAAAATTCAGTCCATCCTGCCGGTGGTCCCCTCCTCCACCCCAGCCTCAAAAAGGGGCGGAGGCGAGGGGAGTTATTAGAAACCCAGACTGTGCAAAGTTGCATTGCTGGAGGCCCTCCTGCAACGGGGCCCCTCATTGTTTACCCTGGCTGGATGAGGAAAGCTTTCTCTGGTCCAGATGCACCCCAAACTCTCTAGATTGGAGCAGAGGTTTCAGAGCTCAGGGACGCTTTCCCCATTCAACTGCTCAGGCACAAGGGCAAAGAATGGGCACCGCGGACGCTGCGGGGGCGGCGTGGGGGCGGCGTGGGAGCCGGTCAGATTGCAAGGGGTGACAACAAGAAAAGAAAAAGCATTGTATTTCCTCTCTATTCTCCCAGGGAGAGAAAGAAAACTTCCAAAGCCCAGGCTGCAGTATCTCATCAGGAAACAAGGAATCTGGTTTGAGTTAGCAGAGGGCACCCCTTCCCCCCCTGCCCCACCCCCCTCGTCTCACGCATAACCCAGTCTCCGGCTGGGTCCTCTCCCAGGAAGCCTGCCCAGCCAGCCTTGGCTCTCCAACCCTTGCTCCCGGTTACCGCCCAGCTCTCTCGGCCGGGTTTGCTCACCGACCGCGGCACAGCCCACAGGGCAGCCGGTGGGGGACCCAGCACAGGCAGAGGGCAGTTTTGTACCCTCGGTTGGGGGCGCTCCAAGGAGCCGGCGGAGCCAGAGACGGCCGAATGCAGCTCCACCGCCCCAAGCGGGAGATTAAATCATTAACCACCCGCTCCCGGCCCGCGGCCACGCCAGAAGCGCTTTGCTCCCCACGCAACGAGTGCGCCAGCCCCGCGTGTAGCCCGGCCTCCAGATTTCAAAGGGGCTGCCTGCTCCACAGGGCCCGAACCCACCGCGGCCTCCTGGTCGTCCAGAGGAGGCAGGTGGGGCTGGATCTGGCCAGGGAAGGGTGTGGGAGTGGGGGGGCGGGATAATATTTGTTTCCTCGACCATTCCTTTCCAGGCGGGTCCTTCTCTCTCCTCCCCAGTCCGGTGACATTGGGTGGCGTGTGCTGCAGAGTGTGTACGAGAGCGAGAGCGCGTGTACACGCGTCTGCCTCCACGAGCGAATAATCCGGTTCTTATTCATAGAGAACTCCGTGCGCACACACGCCCCCCTCGGGAGCCCGCAGGCTGTGCGGCGCGGACGCTAGCGCCGACACACACCCCACTCCCGCGGCCCCATCCCACACCACCCTCATCTCCACCCCCACCCCCAGCGCCCTGGCCGGGCCGGACAGCGCCAGTCTGGGGAGAGGAAATCGGGTCGGGGCGAGGCTTCGCCGGCTCTCTGCCACCTCCTCCCCAAACCTCCCAAGGCTGGACAACAGGGTGCAAGGCTCCCGTGCCCAGCCCCAGCCCTGCCACCCGCGAGCGGGCGCGGTGAGAAGCGGAGTAAGTGTTCGGTTTCGGTGTCCTGGTCCCCGACCCACGGCCCTATCGCGGATTTTTCAATCCTTTCTGCCCCACAGGGAGGCTCGAGCCCCCCAAGTCGAGCCCACTCGGGCCTCGCAGGGCGCAGGTGTCTGTCAGAGTCGCTTACCTGGGTCCCCAGAGACGCGAGCGCCTGGCGCGCACCGCTGCTCTCTCTGCTGGGTGGGCTCCGCGCGGCGCCGGGGCAGACGGCCCATGTCAGCGCCTGCGTTGGTTTCCTTCTCCCTCCAGCTCCTAGGGCTGTAGCGGCCGGGACACTCCCCTTCCAGGCTCCGCCCGCGCCTGCCCCCACTCCCGCACCCCTCCGCGCCGACGTCACGGCGCAGTCTTAGCCAATGGCCAGTGGGAGCCGCAGCTCGGCCGCTCGGCCTCCTTGGTTCAAATCTGCGAGCTAGAGGCTTTCGGAGCGCGAGGCGGGGCGGCCTGGGGCTGGACCCGTGCTGGTGTAGGGCGGGTCTTAGGCGCCCGGGCCTCGCCGCGCTCCGGGACCCAGTACCACATTGAGCCCTGGGGCCTGCTGCGCGACTTTCCCCGGGGGACCCAACGCGAGGTCCTCCTGAGCCTCTTCCTTTTCCGAGCGGTGACCTGACATCGATAACCCCAGGGTCGGCACCCTCAGGGTCCTGGATTCTATCCCAGACGTCCTGGAAACGAGAGGGGCGTGGAGGAGCCGGCCTGAGGCCAGCCTCGGACTAGCTTGATGAGGGTGTCGGCTGGCGACCTGTCTGGGGTCGTCCTGCCTTTCTAGCCGCGCCCTTTTCCTAATTATCTGCGGAGGCTGAGTTCTGCTCCACGTGAAACTTGAGGGGTTGAACTCCTGCGTCCTGGGGCCTGCGTCCTGGGAGAAAGCACACCTTGGGTTTGACTGTTTTTAGAGAAATAGCTTCCATATGTAAATGTAACCACTCACCAATGCTAGCCCGTGCAATATTCCACGGGAGAGTGGACACAGCACAAAGTTCCCTTGCTGTTAGCTACTCCTGCACCTGGGTTTTCAAGGAAGCGGGCTGGAGGTAGTGGCGGTTTCAGCCTCCCTCCCACCAACGTGGCCTTGGATGGGACCCTTAGTGGAGCCCTCTTCGTTGGTGCTTTCCCCTCATTGCTGCCAGCTCTAAGCCCTCCCCCCACCCCCTCCCCATTTGCCTGTCCCAGTTCCCTTCACAGCACAAGTCCTATTCTGTTCTCCTCCCCAGAGGCACTTCTTTCCTTCTCTTTCCCTCCATTTAAAACAAATTATTTTGACTTTAGGGCTAGCTGACTGTTATCTGTTCTTTTCACAGGTGTCCTGGGAGTTGGCCTTCCCAGGTAGATTACATATCAATTAAGCATACCTCCAGGACAAAGTCCTTCTCTCTGTGATTCTTGCCCCTTCTGGAAATTAGTACACTGCCTTTGAGTCTTCTTCCACAAACATTTGCCATTCTTTGAGGTTTGCTTGTGGGGACAGAGTTGAAGAAAGACCAACCCTGCCCTCAGGAGGCCCACAGTGGACACAGGCTGCCCAGGGAAGGAGCTCAGATGCCTCTAGACACTACTCCCCACTGCAACGCTAGTACCATGGTGGGAGCCTTGGTTTAAAAAAAAGGGCTAATTTTCTCTGATATTCTCTGATAAACCCCAAGACCTGTGAATTTTGGGTGAACTTTTCTTCCTATGTATCCACTGAGGTGAAGCTTTGCTCTGACTTTTCTGACTAGAGCTTTCTATTGATGACCAGAGAAAATTAACAAAATAAAAAACCCGGAGCTTGAATACCTCCCTTGAAATTTCTGGTAAGCTCGAAGCCCCTGACCCTGGAGAGGGATTTCAGGTCTTAAGTGCACCTTTGGTGTAACTTGACCTATAAACCCTTAAGTCCGGGCACAAGTCTCTGCCTGTCGGAGGTGCTAGGACCCACCCTTTGGGACTTGGGGGCATGTGCTCCTTACAACTGCCTGGGCCCGACACCTCCTAGTGTTAGTTAGCGTTGGGTTCTGGGCATTGTAGCTTCACGTTATTTTGCCTCAGCTCTACTAGAATCCGTTACATTGTTTCATCCTATTTCCTTATAAAAAAAGTTGGAGGCTCCACTCACTCTAGTCTCATGTTTGCTATAAAATTTGACTCTTGGCAGGTCATTTCATTTTCTGGAATGAGCTACTCTCCAAGGCACCTTCCCACACAAATTGCTCTTTGACTGCGCATCTGTATCCTGAGTCCTCCACTGAGGTTGTCAGATATGGTCCTAGATGGACACCTCAGGATGTCGCCAGAGCCCAATGTCAGCACAGTTGGGAGTGGAGCCTCCGCGACCAGATTCCCTGCCCCTGCCTTGGGCCATTCACTGTCCTCTCCGCCCCAGCTGGGCAGAGGCTCTTTCACTCCTTGGTTCCCTGTTCTTGGGAACCACCCAGAGCCCTTTCACGGGCAAAGCAACCTCTGCTGAGAGGCCTGGGAAAATCCCCAGGATACCCGGCTGGGGGCTCAGGACAAGGCCCGCACCACTGTGGGGGAAAGCCCGGGCTCCAGCTCGTGAACCCGCCTCTGAGGGAGAGAATGTGCATCAGGGGGCTGGGGCAGCCAGCGCACCTAGAGAGCAAAGCAGCAGGTCACCCCTCAGCTCCTTGGAGACAGGGTGGTGCCGATTGGCGTCTGACTCTCCACGTGAGCTGTCACACAGCATGTTGGCCTGATGAATGAATGAATGAGCAGCGTCTGGAGCCCCACAGCCCTCCCTTCACCCACTTACAACCCTGGCCCCAAGCTGAGCTCTGGACACCCGCTTAGCAAGCTCACTGGGCCATCTACAGGGTCGCACATCCTCCTAGGATGGCAGCTCCCAGGCTCCAGAGGTGAGGGAGGCTCTACATCTCAACAGACCCCGGACTGGAGGGAGAGCTGCCGCTCCCTGGGCTGGGGACTCTCCGTGGGCAGGAGGCATCAGGACGGTTGAGTTAGGCCTGAGAAGGTGATGATGATGTGGGTCAAGGGGCGGTGGCAGAGCAGAGAGCCGTGGAGTTTACTAGAAATGAGTTCAGATGTGGGGTCAGAGCACCTGAGTCATGTGACCTTGGAGAAGTCACTTGTCCCTTAGAGTCCTGTCTTGGGCATGGTATCAATCCAGACCCACAGGAGCTACCAGAGGATAGAAGGAGATCAAGCATGTGACCTTGCTTTGGGAGCTGTCGAGTCCAATGTAAGGGACCCAGGTTACTGTTTTGTTATTGGTAAGTCATACTTGAGGCTTCTGGGTCCTGTGGTGGCCACCTCCACCCCTGCGCCAGGGAAAGAACAGATGGCACAGGACCCCCGCACCCCACCTAAGAGTCCTGTCTGTCATATGCATCGTCATGTGATTAGCATACTACCCCTGACCACTGACCTGGGAGATTTCCAAAAGGTGGAAGATGGTACTGAATGTCTTGTTTCTCTGGGAGGGAGAAAAGGACAAGCAAGAAAGATAGAGCCAGAGCTCTGGGCTCCTCAGCACAGTAGTGTAAACTTCAGCTAACGGCAGTAAGTCTCAGAAGCCTGAAAAGAATGTTTTCTGGGGTCCCCAGGTTCCTGAAGCCCAGAGCTTCACCCACCAGTGCCCCCCAGGACAAACGGAAGAGCCCACACTTGCCCCTCAGCAGACGTGTCCTCTTGGTGCTCCAAAAGCCTGAAGGTCAGGATTAGGAGCACAGGCCCTAGGACCACACAGTCCTGGGCCTGAACCCCAGCTGTCACTGTGGGACCTGAGAGAAGTCCCTTGAGCTCCATGGGGCTCGCCTGGGTGTCCAGCCCCTGAATTGGCATGAGGTTGTTAGATAATGCAGGTCACGGGTCAGTGTAAAGTTGGGGCCACATGGAGGGCACCCCACATGGATGCCGGCCTGTCTCAAAATTAAGGACCCAAGGGTGACCTCCTGGAACAAGTTTGTTCCTGGGCGTCCTTGGGCACAGAGTGGGCCCCTCCCCTTTAGTTAGCTTGTTTCCTAGAATCAAGCTAACAGAAAAAAACGAACCTTGTTATCTGCAAGAGTCAGTCGTGGGCTTCTGACAAAGGGGTCTGTCAGGATCGGGGGGCTTGCCAGAACGTTTTGTCATTGTCTCTGTGGAGGGGTGGGCAGATACCCTGCTCTGCTGGAGGGCAGCCCCTAGTAGCCAGACACCCTCCTGGGCCCCCAGAGAGATGGTAAGAAAAGGGACTGGTGGGGAGGAAAGAGGGTCTGTTTGTGCCCAGAAAAGACCTTTCTTCTCCCAGAGGGCCCAGCTCACAGGCAGATGCGACCCAGAGAAGAGCACAGACAAGGCCGGATCACGGCCATTTGTGGAGCACTTTCCCGTAGGTTCAGAATTTTTCACCTCACTCCCATTTTTCAGATTAAAAACAGGAGAGCCTAAGTCACATGCTCTAGGTTCCTTAGCTAAGTCCAGATCCAGAGACAGCAGGAAAGGAGCCAGATTCTAGCTGAAGTGTGGGTGACCTTGCTGCCGTACCTAGCCATGGCGGGCCAGGGAAGGCCGCTGGAGGAGGCCGGCACCATCTTACAAGCAGACATCCTCCTATCTGCCTGGGAAGGTCCTACATCGTTTCAAGGAGAACCGACACACCCCGCTTCAAGGCAGTTCTTAGAAGCCCCCAGTCATGTCCCCCTCTCTGTCACCCTGCCTCCCCCAGCCTACATCCACACCAAAGGTCCCAATTAAATCCCTTCCTGGAGCTCGGTGCATGGCCCGGGGGTGAAGAGGATGATGACTGGAGCTGAAGGCATCACTCAGCATCCTCTCTGTCCCAATGTGATGTGACACATGGCCCAGATGTTCCCAGTGCTTGAAGGAACAGTGACCTCAAATCAGTGGGTTCTTGTGCTTGTGCATTTTGCTGGGATGTTCTCATAGCCTTCCCTCCCTTTGCACTGAGTTCCCCAAATCCCAGGCCCTTGGGTTGCATTTCCAATGTTTGTGCGCTTTCTGTCTGACCCTGGGTTCTCCCTGCAGTTATCTAGTCCCTGGGCACACCGAGGGTACCTCCTCTGCAAAAAAGCGTTTTTGCAAGATATCTGTCTTGCCCTGACTAGACAAATCTGCTTCCACATTCAAGCCAGTGGGATTGTGTCTGGAGTCAATGGCTGCAAGGAATGGAGAAGGGCCTCGCATCCTTGTGCCCCTTCTGATTATGGGGAGAAGGAGAAGGGACACAGGAAAAGGTGTTGTGGGCTAGGTGTAATTGTCAAAGCTCATCACGATGGCTACAGAGTTTATTTTCTCTTCTCCAGAGTGTTCAGTATCCTAAGTGTTGTCTTGAGTGTGCATGCATGTGTACATGTGTGTGTACATGTGTGCCCTTCCTCTGCTCCTGTGAAGCCTTTGAGACATAACAATAACTCACCCTAGCCTGATGTCAAGGCTAATTTATACTTCCCAGCTTGATGGCTTGATGCCTCTGGACGCTGGCTTTCTCTTCTCCCCAAGCCAGTTGCTCTCCAGAGAGCAGTTGTGGTTGATGGCAAAATACACGTTAGGTCAGCTAGCAATGAGGACTCAATTTTAGGCTCCTCATTTCCCAGGGCCCAGGCGTCAGATCCAGATCAAAGGAGTTTCTGAGTAGCAAGAGAAGCCCTGGCTGAGTGGCATCCACAGAGTCCCCCAGCAAAGCAAAGCTTTGCTCATCCAAGGCCACCAGTAGGTAATGGGAAGAAAGCTGGGGAAGGGTTTATGGGCCTTGTAATTGAATCTGTAATAAATGAATTACATGGAAATTTGTAGAAGAGAATGTTTCCCCTTCTTTCTGTGCAGATAGTTGGGTAATGGTAGCGATCACCTAGGCCACTCATTTTGCAGAACAGAAAATAAAATCCAGTGTTAAGTGACTTGTCCAGGGTCACACAGCCAGCTTCCTGCAGAACCTGGGACAAGGTGTGAGCTCTTCTAACCCTGGGCTAGTACCGGTTGCACCATATGGGTGGTCTTCAGTTTTGTTTTGTTTTTTGTTTTTTGTTTTTGTAAGCAGGGGAATCCTTTCCTCCACCTCCAAATAAATTGTACAATAAAACAGATCAAGGGGGGCCTGCCGTGTTTCAAGTGGGGAAAGGGTCCTGCTTTATGTCTTTTAACCCAGTTCTTGGTGCACTTCCAGGAGACCCTAAGGCTTCAGGACATTGTCCAAAAGTCCTAAACCTAATCCTAACAACAGTAAGCGTTAAGTACAGGTCAGTTTCCATAAGATAGCAAGCACTCTTCTAAGGGTTTGACCTGTATTAGCACATTTGATTTCCTGAACACCTTGTGAGACCCGATGCTGGTGGGGCTGGTGGGGCTGCAGGACTCATAAGCTTCTTTGCAGGCTCCGCCCTCTACCTGTCCTGGTAAACAGCATCTCTTGGCATCTGGGCTCTTACAATGGGATCTTTGCTAGTTGAGGATGGCTTCTAGCTCATCTCCTCTGCCCCCCTTCTTCCCACCATTTCCATTTCACCATTGCCTCCCCCATCCCAGAGGGCAGAGAAGGCATGGCTCCAGGTTGGGCAGCTTTATAGACCTGCAGACCCCACCGGCAGCCTTGCCTGTTTTAACCAAATGCAAGCTGCTGGCCCGCGGGTCAGATGCAGCCTGAACATGTATTCTGCTTGGCTCACACAACTGTTCCAGATGCCATTAGTACAAAAAAAAATTTTTTTTAACTCCTCAAACAATTATTTTATTATACTTCTAGATTCTGTGGGTCTCAAGAATTTAGGTAGAGCACAGAAATAATGGCTTGCTTCTGCTGCATGATGTGAGGGTTGTCAACTGAGAAGACTTGAGGATAGGGCTGGGGTAGGTGTGTCTCAATGGCTGGGAGCTGGAATCACCTGGAGAACCTTCAGTCACGTGTCTGGTGGTTAATGCTGCCGTCAGCTGGAAACCTGGCTGGGCTGTCAGCCAGGACACCTGTGCATGGTTTCTCCATGGGGAATAGTTTGGACTTCCTCACAAGATGGCAGCCAAGTGCTAAGATAAAGTGTCCAAGAGGACCAGGTAGAAACTAGATGACCTTTTATGACTGCAATAGTTTCCTAGGGCTGCCGTAATAAAGCAGCACAAACTGGATGAATTCACAGAAAGTTATTGTGCCACAGTTCTGGAGGCTAGAAGTTCAAAATTAAGATGTTGGCAAGGTTGGCTCCTCCTGAGTGTTGTGACAGAGAATCTTTTCCATGCCTTTCCTAGCTTCTGAGGGCACATTCTAATTCTCTGTCTTTATGTGGCCTTCTCCCCCTGTCTTCATGCCAGCTCTCCTCTGTGTATCTCTCTCTGTCTCCAAATTTCCCTTTTATAAGGATTTGAGCCTACCCAAATGACCTCATCTTAACTCGATCATCGGCAAAGACCTTAATTTTAAGTAAGGTCACATTCACAGGTACTGAGAGTTAGGACTTCAACATCTTTTGTGGGAACACAATTCAACCCATAACCATCATCTAGCCTTGAAAGCCACATAGCATCACTTCTGGTAGGGTCACAGGTCCCTCCCCACCCGGTTCAAGGAGAAGGAACATGGACTCCACTTTGGTGGGAGGAGTGTCAAAGTTACATGATAAGAAGAGCATATGCAATGGGAGATGCTGTTGCAATCATTTTTGGAAGATACAGTCTGCCACAACAACGCTTTATGTTATATATGTGTATATATAAAATATATATATAATATGTATATATATATTTTTAGTTGCTAATATTTTAGCATAAGGGGGTTTACATAAAGCTTGGGCTCTGGTGCTTGAAGAACTGGAAAGACCTGGCAGCGTGGCGCTCTCGTTTTTGGGTGCAGCAGTCAGTAAGAGCTGGCTGGGGGGCGATGCGACCCACTTCCTGTGTCTCCTTCTCCTGGGGTCCAATGTTTGCTGCCATCTAGTCACCATGCATAGCTGTGATTTCCCTTACACCCACCTGCTTCTCTCCTGTATGCCCTTGTTGCCTGTTCCTGGGATCTGGGGTGCCCCCACCCTGCCCCCGCCACCCATGCTGTGCAGAGGAAGCTTCCAGGGTAGAACCCCAGGAACTCCCCTGAGGTGAAGTCACAGTGTCATGCCTGGAACCCTTCCAAGAGCCAGCAGAAGGCAACAGAAATGAGCCAGCCTGTGATTCACGGCAGAGCGTGTGCAGGGCTGGTCTAGGCAGGAGGCCCCGGGCAAGCACAGGCTGGCGGCCGTTTGCAGAGGGTAGGGTGAGGAAGGGGCGGGGCCACCGGGGAGCTGGAAACTGCCAACAGAAGTAGTCAGATCCACCCTCTGAGGCCCCACCCACCTACCACCCCCATCTGCCCCCACAGATCTCCTTCCAAGAAATGACCTCGGGGCCACTTCTGAGGTGGCTTCCCTGACTTCCTGCCGTTCCCATCCATCCTGGATCTTCCTCGCTACTGGCCGACTCTCTTTTACAACACAGGCCTCTAAAGTCAACAATGCCAGGACAGCCAGCCTACCGACTGACCATATTTCCTTGTTATCCCAGGAGCCTTGGCCAAGAGCAATGATTTTCTCCTTGGGAGCAACAGGGGAGCAGACCCAGATCAGGACCAGAAGTCAGGTAAGGGATTCTAGTCTCACAAGAGCATGAGCAGGTCCCGTAGCCCCAGGAGTGCCCAGCTCTCTTCATGCTGGGACATATGGTGTTTTGGTTGGTCTCCAGGCATTGGGGGTCACTGGGGACCCTCTTTGTGTCCTCTCCTGCCTTTGAAAGAGTGAATGAGTTCACTGATGCATGGCACTTAGGAAGGTGGCCTGGGGGGGGGTGTGAGCTATTGTTCACAGCACAGGCATCCCAGACGATGGTGTTTGGGTTTCCTCCCTGTAGCATGGCTGTGCTGTGGGGTCCTAGGAGGTGTTGGCAGATGTGGGGTCTTATTTTATGAGAGAAGCCTGCCTGGTCTCCCCATGCACCAGGTACCATGTACCAGGTGTGGTGCCAGGCCCCAAACCCAGGCCGGCCTTGCCTCCACCCACACGCAGGCCACCTGCACCCTCTCTGCCCCCAGCTCACCCAGCGACAGCCAAAGAGGGAGAAAGGCCCCTGGAGTTCCAGCCACCACCATCTCTACGCCCTGTGAGACCCGATGCTGGTGGGGCTGGTGGGGCTGCAGGACTCATAAGCTTCTTTGCAGGCTCTGCCCTCTACCTGTCCTGGTAAACAGCATCTCTTGGCATCTTGGCACCTTTGCAGGTTGGTAGGGTGTGAGGGTTTTTTCTAACCTTGGGGAAGGACTGTTGTTTGGTTCCTAGTGAGAGGTGGAAAACATTTAAGAAGGGGGGAGGGGAGGAAAAATGGGAAAACCAGCATCCCATAGTTACCAGTTTAATTCAGGGCTGGCTGGCACTGTTCTCTGAAAATGGAAGGCGGCTGGGGGAGAAAGGGTGGGGAGCCCCACAGCCCGGCAGGGGCCTGGTCCTGGGGTCCTGCCAGTCTCCGCCAGTCATTGAACCTGAACCCCCAGACATAAAAGACACGCATTGGAGCTCCAAGCAGAACTTAGGACTCTTTCCCTAGGGCTGCCATAACAAAGTACTGGAAAAGGGCGTCTGAAACCAAAATAAATTTATTCTCTCACAGTTCTGGAGGCTAGAAGTCCAAACTCAGGGGCCGGCAGGGCCGCATTCCCTCTGAAGGCTCTGGGGGTGGGGCGTCCTTGTTCCTCCAGTTTCTGGCGGCTCCTGCGACCCTTGGAGTCCCTTGGTTTGTAGCTGCATCACTCAGTCCCTGTCTCTGGCTTCATACAGTCTTCCTCCCTCTGTGTGTCTCTGTGTCCTCTCCTCTTATATGGACACCAGTCACTGGATTTAGGGTCCACCCTAATCTAGTGTGACCTCATCTTAACTAATTACGTCTGTAAAGACCCTACTGCCAAATAAGGCCTCACTTTGCGATTCCAGGTGGATGTGAATTCTGGGGGGACACTATTCACTCTGTTGTAGTGCCCTTGACTACCTTATCTGAGGGGCCACACCAGAACCCCATAGAGGTTCCAGCAAGTATTGACTTGACCGGAAGCCACTTTAGACCCAGGGTCCGCAACCTGCTAGTTATTGGGTGCCCCATGTGCTAAGAATGATTTTTACATTTTCAAATGATGCAGAAAGGAAAAATCAGAATGATATTTCGTTACAGTGAGAAAATTATGTAAAGTTCTAATTTCAGTGTTCATAAATAAAACTTGATTGGTGCACAGCCACGTGCATTCATTTATGTATCATCTTTGATTGCTTCCTCGTTAGGGCGGAGACTGTGGCTGAAAATCCTGAATTATGTACTATGTGGCCCTTTAGGGAGAACGTTTGCCCAATCAAGTGCATGTGCATGTCATTGTCATTGTCCTAAAACAACGTTTCCCGCCTGGCCTGTGGCCGCCCAGAATACAAAGACTCCCCCAAGGGCCCAGGTGCCCCCCTCCAGGTCCCCTCTTCCAGGCTGAGCAGTGTCTGAACCCTGGGTGAAGGCTGCCAGCCAGGCCTGGGGTCCAATCCTGCCTCTGGCACTTCCCTGGTCCCTTCCCCCTTCAGCTCTCCAGATAGGGGTCTTTATCTGCTAAATGGGGAAGAAGTGAACTTCTTGCACTGTGGGCTTCCTGTGGGGGCTACCTATGCTGCCCAGAAGGCCTTTAGAAGGACCTGTCAACACAGCTCAGCTGCTGTCATTGTCCTGCGGCTCTAGCTGGTGTAGGAGGTTGCAGGGCCCAGAACGTCAAAGACCCTTGGAATTCACTCTTACACCAGAAAATCCCACCTCTTCTGGTGAAAGCTCCCAGCAAGCCTCTTTGGGACTAATTCCGTTCTTCATCAACTGGGAAAACGGAGTCAGAGAAGTGCCTGTCATCTGCCTTGGGTATAGGAGCAGAACTTTCCGTGGAAAAAACAATATCAGAAGGCGCAGGTGAGTGCCACTGTGGGCCTGCTGGCACCCATGTGGCCCTCCTGCCCATGCCCCACCTTGCTCCGTGCCCCTGGGGGAGGCTGGCCCGAATGGACCACATTCCTGACTTCTGCTGAACCTAGCCCGCTGGAGGCCAGGCAAGAGACTGGAAGACGGGAGGAGGGCCAGGCCCAGGTGGAGAGACGGGGGTTTTCCAGCTCCCTCAGTGCCTGTGTCTCCATCCGCCCTTTTCTGTCTGCAGGTTCCAGTAACTTGCTCCCCTGCTTGCCCTGTCAGGCCCTGGCGGCAATGGCAGGCAGGTGTTCCTGACCCTCGGGCCTGTCAAGCTCTTCGTACGAAGCTCTCTTCAAGTGATCCTAATTTGAGTGTACTCTTGCTTCTAGCATGACTGATACACTCTGAAAGGCCAATTTTGCTCCCTGAAAGAATCCTAAATTTCTAAGATTGACAAGTTTTCTTTTGCGACATTTCCTGAGGCAGGCAGAGCCCAACTCGGTAAGGACCGGGGAGGTGGGACTCACTGAGCCGGAGCTGTGCCCAGAGCCAGAAGCCCTCGGATGACTCTGGTGTCATTTTATCCACGAACAATAGTGATAATCCTTTACATGTGTAGACTGTTGTATGGCTTCCAAATAATATTCACATGTAATCGCTCTGCTAATACCCACATGCTTTCTGGTGAGGAACGCAGAGCGGTTTCCAGCATCCCCATTTCCTGGAGGAGGAAACTGAGGTTCCGAAAGTTTCACAGGAACCCCGACCTCTGGTGTAGAGCTAGAAGTTGAGCCGGGTGGCTGATTTAACCAATAAAAACAGAGGATGCCTAGTTAAATTTGAATTTCAGATAAACGAATAATGTTTTCGGATAAGCACGTCCAAGCACATTTTGGTTTGCATTTTATCAGCAACCTGCCTTGAGCCCGGGTTTCCTCCATCCAAGGCCTGTGTTCTGCTGCTGTATCAGCTGTGCTGACCTACTATGTTCCTGAAGACAGCCTAGCAGCGTGTGGATTTCCCCCCAATTTCCACTGGATGTCACTATTAGTAACTGGGGGTGGAGGAGGGGAGGGCCAATAGGAGGAAGAGAAGGGTATTTCTTGTTCTCTTAGGCGACTCTATTAACAAGACCCCCTCCCTCAGCAGAATCTAGGCAGGGCAGTGTCCTCCAGACATTGATCTCCTGGAGCCGTCGGTAGGGAGAACTGGGCTAAGGACAGCATAGACCCTCAAGTGGCAGGATACAGGGTCTGAGAACAAAGTAAGAGGGGTGAGCTTCCCTCTGAATTGGGGTTTGCAGTGTTCCACCCTGGCTGGTAGAGCTGCGCGGGAGATCCAGCGCTGGAAAGCACCTGACTTGCTGGCTCTTCCATGCCATCCCCCCACCCCAGTCCCAAATCACAGCTGAGTCCCGGAGACAGGCCCTTTAGTTCTCCAAGACCTTTAACATGGCAGTCCCAGGGCCATCATAGGAGGACCAGGTAATGTACTGACCAAAGTGAAAAGGATCGTTATTAACAATTGGTCCTTATTGTCCTATAGCAGGACAACGGGTAGAGAGTAGGACCTATGGTGACACTATTCATTGGCTACTTTATCTGGGCCCCACAAAGACCTGCTGAGTGGATTCCAACCCCCTCAAGACCATGTTGCTGCAGGCAGTTGGAGCAGAGGGGGAGGTGCAGCCAGCCCAGTACCCCATGACCCTGCAGCCCCATTTACCTGAGCTGCGTGTTCAGAGTCAGGTCGGTAGTTGAGTGGGCCCATTTGTCCAGGGTAGAGTCCAGGGGATCATGGTCGAGAGTGTCGTTGCATCCAGCTGCTCTGAAGCAATGGGTGATGTTCTTTGGGCTCTGAACCCCGGTGCCCCCTGGGGTAGCCCAGGCCCTGGCAAGAAGCTCCAGGGAAGGAGTGATGAGCCCCAATCCACAAGGCTTGGTTGACTCGGACAATCAACACTGGGAGGAAAGTGAACCAAACACTACTTATTTCCATTCTCTTTCTCATGGTACTGCTTAGCTTCTGGACCATTGGCTCTGAACAGCCCAAACAGCCCCCAAATGGGAAGTAGTGAGGTCTGAATTTCCTTGGAATCTCTCGGGGCCGGCTTTCAAGAAGGGTGGTTGCAATGTGTGCTGGGAGCCTTGTGGCAGGTGGTGGAGGTAGCTCATCTCAAGTCTGATGGAGCCAACTGACCTGATCCACCTGGAGCTGACTGTTCAGCAACCCCCCCATCAAGTCTCATCTCCCCTCACCTTCCTGCATGGCACAGTGGCAGGGCCTCCTCACAAAACCCCAGAGCCAACCGCTTCAGTGACTCCTCCCTGCCAGAAGCTACCACGTCAAAAAGAAAAATAGTAGTTGCTTTCTCCATCTGTTGACTCCAGCCAAGCCTCATTGCTGGAGTGCTTTGCCATCAAGACTGGGAAACTTAAAAAAAAAAAAAAAAGCAGCAGTGCCGATGGTTCTGGACCAAGTGCAGAACAGAGAAACTGGGATAGAATAGAAATGGAGTCAGGGGAGAGCCCCTCGGGCGGTCACCTCTGTCTGAGAGGTTATTTCCCTGCACTTCATCCTGTGAGTCTGATGTTAAAAAAGGCAGAAATTGCACCCATTCCACAGATGAGGTAGTAGGGTCTGATGGAAGTTGAACTCAACTGAGTTCAAGTTCAAACTGGAATTTGTGGGAACCCATATCTGCCCACCCCCTGCTCTTTTCGGTTAGCCTCACCAATCAGAAGTGCTTTTCCCATTTAGTAACTCCGGGATGTTTAAGGAAAGAAACTCCACTGAGTTCTGAGAGGCCTCCTTGATGTTTTCCTGGTGAGGCTACCTTGCCTCAGTGGAAAGGAGTCGCACGTATAATGCAAACCAGTGCATGACACCACACTGTGTCTCCGTGGCTTGGAAAGCTTCTCCCTTCTCCTCCCCTTCCATCTCAGCAGATTTACCTTCCTCATTTTTTCAGTGTGGGCAGTCTTCTTTTCCCCAGTGTATTTGACTAGGGAATAGAGCCGGAGCTAGCCCAAGTCCATATCCATTGGCCACGGTTAGGGGTGGCCAGTCTGGGATTAGAAATGAAGGGGGAGGAAGATTGGAATTAAAGAATATTAGTATGAGACTTCTTCTAGGTCAGGAGCACCTGCGTTTCGAACACAGAAAGACACCATTTCGGTGGTCAAGGACCTTTCTTTCAAATCCTGTGATCTCATTGGCTCTTTCCCTCCATCTGATTGGTGGTAGAGCACTCAGTTTGTAAGTGACCATCCTAGAGCCAGAACCCACTCTTCTGACTCCTGTTCTAGAATATCTTCCATGTTACTACCCTTTAACCAAACATCTTCAAACCAGTCAGAGTGGAGCTGTGTCTAATGTGGGGGGTTGGGTTCCAAATTACGTGTAATGTCAGGCCTGTTATACGTAGTCAAAATTACCCTTGAAAATTCCTTAATAACCTTGAAAATCAATTGGTCATCAAGTACAGAATGCATGATGTATACTGTTATATATACAGGAGAAGCTCTCTTATCTGACCTCCACTTAAGCAACTGGCCGTATTAAATGGTTCCCTGTATTCGCCTGCAAACGACGAAGATGCTCATAGTCCCTGGCTGCTGAAGGCTCAGGGCCCTGCGGAATCTGCTCCTGCCAAATCCAGCTGGGTGTTTACACAGAGCCAATTATCACTGCTCTCAAACTTGTTTGTGCGGCTGTACCTTTTATAGTAACTGCATAGTTTAATTAAATGATGTAAGTGGCTAAGATTAGAGTGCAAAAGGAGAATTATTATTTCCTTGAAGATTACATTGAATGCTTTGGAAAAGGAAAAAGGTGCAAAAATAAGAGTGTGTGTTGAATTAGAAATGGACAAGAACTGTAAAATTTTAGGGCAAGATGATAAAATCTGGGACTCTCCTCTTATATCAATCCATATTTTCTGCTCCGGTAAATCCAGATGCTCCGAATTTCCGTCTGTTTCCCCAGTTTTGGGGCGGCAGTCTGCCCTGTGACTTCACTTCTCTGATGGAGCTGAGGAGAGCGGCTGAGTTTTCAATGTGTTTTGCTTTTTACTTGTTGGGGCTTCCAAGCTCCTTACATGCAGAACTGCAAACTGGCAGTCTTTGATTCATAATGTCTATTATTTTGCTTTACTTTAAAGAGATAGAAAATGGAATTCACTGATGATGCTTTATAGATGTGGTTTATGTAAGAAAGATAATAAAAAATTCCATATACTTAGCTCATTACCCACCCCCCTCAAAAAAAAAAAGAAAAAGAAAAATGTTATGGCTCAACATTAACAAAGAGATTGGTGAATGAATTTACATTTGTGAGTTTTAAGGAAAAGTGTGTGTGAGTATATATGTATATATATATATGTATATATATATAAATATTTAAATTCCCTGCCTTAAGTATGTGTTGATTATACGGAGATGAATACTGTCTAATGAACATTATACAATAATGTACATTATACAATAATGTAGACTAAAGTGTACTCAATGAGTGATATTACATCTACTGTTAAAATCATGTTTCCTTCGCTCTCTTTTATTTGAATCCGTCTGACTTAATGGATGTGGGATAAATGTGTTGTAATGTAACACTGTGCTACTCTACTCATAAATTCAGTGATTCAAGCCTTAACTCTAAACCTGGGTGGATTAAGCAGGTTAGATCCACTGAACACCACAATGGTTCCCACTGCCTCAAGATCCCTGGGGCCCGGGGTGCTGGCTTTGTAGAAATTAAAGAGAAAACGGGCAAGGAACTTGCCTTAACATATCAGAGAGGCAACACGTATGTCCCGGGAGCCAGACTGCTTGAGTACAAATCCTGGCTTTTCCAATTCTCAAGAGCAAGCCACTTAAATTCTCTTTGATCCAGCTTCCCTGCTAGGGGGTTGTCACAAGGACTTGACGAGTTAATCAATGTGAAGTCATTAGAACAGTGCCTGGCACTGGACAAACGCCATACACGTGAGCTATTCCTATTACTGTTATTATTAATCGTTACCATTTTTTGCCTGTAACTTGGCATAATCTGAGAGGCTCTTATCCTGAAAGTGTAAAAATAAATAAAATAATACATTTCCCTTCAAGGCCCAGATGCCACTCCGTCATGAATTAGGAAAGCAAGTTGGACCCTGGTCTCTCCCTGCAGAAGCACAGTGTGGCTCAACATGGGTGTTTGGGGAGCAGATTGTTTGAGCATAATATGGGGATAGGTGTCCCCATTCACCTTCCAGAGAGGAGAAGAATGAATGCTGCTTCAGGACTCCCGAAAAAAAAGTTTATTTATAAAATACCAACAAGTTTGACAGGACATGGGACTTCGCATGGTATATATTTCAAATCAATTTCTTTCTTACTTTTCATTTAAAAAATAAACCTAACAAGCTATATGACATATAGATATATATTTTTTTCTTACACATAGACACCTGCCATAATGAATACTCTCCCCATAATTTTTTTCATTATATCTTTTAAATCAAAAAATAAAGATTTGCGTTGGTTTTTGTTTTTGGAGTCTGTATGCATAAAGAAAGGAAACACATTGAAATGCTTTTGGTTATTCTTACGGAAACAAAAGGAAGGGGGGTGGTCCCAAGTGGGGCACCTGTGCTCAGGGTGGTGGTCAGGGTTGTGCCCGGCAGGACCACACAGAGGCACTAGGGAGCCGGTGGCTCTGCTCAGATGGTGCCCCCTCCCCGTCCGGCCCTCCAAGCCCTCCTGCAGTGTGGGCACCCTTGGTGTGCATGGTGGGAAGGGGAGCAAAGCCCCTGTCCAAGGTGGGCTATGGGGCGGCTCCGGCACCTTTAAAAGCACTGCCCAGGGAGGTGTGGGCAGAGACAGAAGGCCTCGAGGCAGCGTGTGCTGGGTGGGGCAGCCAGAAGTGTCCCAGTTTCCTCTGAATATCGGCAGTGTCAGGTGGGGGACAGGACAGGCAGCCTGGGTCTGCAAACCGCCTGGAGCCCTGGGAGGAACCCAGAGCAGCTTTTTGGTTTGTCTTGGCAGTCTGGGTGCAGAGCTGACGTGAACACCAGAGGCACGGCCAGATGGGGGGCAGGGCAACCCTGGTGTGCCACGTGTGGGCTGCTGGGTGCCACACCAGATTTCCCGAGGCCACAGCCAGGCAAAGCCAAAGGTGCCAGGTGCCATGTCCTGGTGTGAACCTGCCTCCGGTGGAGTCACACAGACAGGGTCCCTGGCATCACTGGCCCAGGAAACTACAGGTCAGGGAAGCTCCCTGATGCCCGTGGGCAGTGCCCACTCCCATGCAGCCAGGTGTCTGGATGGGGGGTTGGGAGCCTTCACTGCCCCAGCAGCTATGTAAACAAGGGCAAAGAGATATCCGCGTGGGAATCTAGAGTTCCGCAGCCGGGGACCTGGGCTGCCAGGTTTGGCTGGGGCGGTGGAGGCTGTATTTCGGGTGAGTGGGTATAGGGTTAAGGGTGGACTTTCTCCTTGGGCCTAGCCTGCCTTTATGGGTTCGTCTAGGAGCCTTGGTTTTCACAGTGTCCTTGTCCTCTTAGGTGACAGGTCCCAGCCGCGCCGCAAGTGGAAGTGACTCAGGCTGCCTGTGCCTCACAACAGACACAACTTACACCATCAGAGGCTGTTGCTAGAACCCCCTTGCTAACACACATGTGATGTGTGTATGCCTGTACATGTGTGTCAGCGTGGGTGTGAATGAGTGTACAGGGGCGGAGGGAGGGCGAACGAACACCTTAGTGTACAAGGTGATTCATGAAAGCCAAAGGAAATCTGGCCTCATGTACAATACACACACACTCACACACACACACACGCACTCTCACACACATTTTCACTCATCCCTCACTGGGCTGGGCTAGAATAATTCCCTAATGCAAAGTGGAAACTGGGAACTTCCTTAAATGGTTAAACACACAGCAAATAGAGAAGAATACACAGCTGTTGAGAGAGAGAGAGAGAGAGAGAGAGATGAGCAGAAAGGAAAGAGGGTGGCAGTGTGGTCACATGCAGCAGCTGCAGATGTGCTGCGTGCTGCCATGGAGACGCCAGATGTGTATGAAAGCAGGACCTCAGGCCTGCGTCCTCCTTTGGGGGAAGACTGTGTTTCCCTTCCCAGCCCCCGTTTGTGGAGAAGCTGTGTTTGGACCCTGGAGCCGGGTCAGCCTGTCTGCCGAGCTGTGTTGATTCCCCCTGTACCCATTTCCTGGGCTGGGGGAGGGTGCGTCCCAGTGTGTGGAGCCCATGGCTTGGATGGCCCTTTCCATAGGCCCCCGGCCCTGTTTTGGGTATATAGGCCCTGTCTTCCCTCGGCTTGCTTCCAGATCCTCCATTTAGTTCCCCCTAACTGTTCTCTTCACCCCCCACCCCACCCCACCCCACCCCACCAAAGAGGTCACCACCTTGCCCCTGGGCAGATGTAGTGGCTGTGCTCAGCACCCCAGGGGGTCCTGCCCACTAAGGTGCCCAATGCCGAGCAAAAGGTGCTGGGCCAGCTGTCTCCTTTCCAGAGGCAGGTGCTCATCCCCAACTGTGGGGGCACCAGGGGCCCAAGGACTTAGATAGGCTCCCCCCTTGACCCCTGCTGCCGAAATCCCAAGCTGATGGGAACATCCAGGCCACTGGGGTGGCTTTTTAAAGAACATTCCTTAGAGCGGATTGTGTGTGGGTAAGAGCTTTGCCTCCCATCAGCTATTCTTGTCCCTTGGTCCCATCTGACCTGCGCCTCCGGCCTGCCTGGCTCTGCATCTCAGAACTGCGTCCAGCTTGGATGGCCCCTCCTCGCTTCAGGCCCTGGCTAGGCTGAGCCGAGCCTAGTGGACATCACTGGGGGCTGGGGTGCTCCTTGACTCTTCGTAAACTGGGTGCTGATCAGGCTGGGCAAACTCAGGCAGCCTCTGCCTTTGGATCAGGGACTTGGCCACCTATCTGGGCCCCTGAGCCCCTGCGCTTAGGAGGCGGGTGTTTTAGACATGGAGAGCTATGGGGTGAGTGAAAGGAACACAGATCTGAAAGTGAGTGTCTTGTTTGGCTAGAAGAACCCAAAGGGATTTCTCTTGGAGAGGACCCCAGACCCGTATCCTTGTCAGTGCGTGGGGTATGGCACGTGTGCGTGCCTGCGTGTGTGTGATAGGAGGAAGGTGTCTGTCCAGAGAGAGAGGTGTGTCTGCCACTGCCATCCCTCACCCCCACCTAGCTCCCTAGCCCCAGGCAAGCTGAATTTCCTTGTCCAAGTCTCGTTCCCTTTCCCCTCTTCCTTTAGGGTTCAGGCAGATGGTACCTAAACTGGAAGAGGAAAGTCCGTGTTTCGCCCAGTTATGCCAGCGATACCCGGCCCGTGCTCCTACTCTCTCCCCGAGTTCATCTCTGCTCCTCTGGGCTCAGGAAAGTGAATTCAAATGAAGGGATGGCTGGGCCCCGTGGTGGGGGAGGGGAGCTCTCCCGCACCCTAAGGAACTCTTCCTTGGATTTATAAGAAAAAATATGTTAGGAACAAGGAGCTAGCTAGGCAAATTCTCACCCTTCAGTTGTTTTCTGTTTTTTAAATAAACCCAATGTTTGATGGGGAAACTGAGCAAGGGAGGGGGGCAGGGGAGGGCGAGCAGCACGGCAGGAGCCGGCAGGGACCGTCTACGCCTGCCAGGGACAGGGACAGGGACAGGGACAGGGACACACTTGTCAGTGGCTGGATGAAGAGAGAGCAGGCGAGCTTTGCCTAGGAACACCCATCCTTGCACAGCATGGGCCAGTGACAGGCCCAGCACTCCAGCCCATGCTGAAGAGGGGCAGCTGGCTGGACTTCCAGAAGCTTCTCCTCTCTGTCAGGCCTGCCTTGCAGTCCTCCGGCCCTTTGTCTTTTCTCCCCATTTCTCTCCAGGGGCTCAACCTACTCCTGTCCACCCCAGCTGCACCCCCAACTCTGCGCTGTCCCCAAAGGAGCAGCCAACCCCACAACAGTGAAGCGGACCAATTGCTGGCCACACATGTCGTCTCATGGTTTTCTTCTCCCTTCTTCTCACTCCGGCTTTGCTGGCCCTGGAATCTCTGGAAAAATAAACTCAGGAGGTGAACAGTTGACTTGGTTTCTTGGTGTTTTTGTTTTCTGGCAGGCGGTGCAGGGAAGGGTGGAGGGGGAGTTTGGTGCCGTCTTTCTTTTTCCTCTTCGGAAGTCAAACAAATGATGAAAATCCTGCTATAGGAGCCCGGGAGCCCGGGGCGAGGCTGCTGGGGGGGCGGTAGAGGGTGCTCTGCTGACTCGGGGGGTTGGGGGGGTTTTGGGGCGTTGGGGTCCGACTGGCCTTGGGCCGAAAGAGGCTGCCCTGCTGGACACTGCTGCTGTTGGTGACAGTGGCATGGTCTGGCTCCCCTGCGTCACTCTCCGTGTAGCTGTACGCTTGGGCCCTGGAGATCCCCTTCTGCTGCCGCCGCCAGGAGTTGTAATACGTGGGGTCGCTGATGTAGTGGTTGACAAAAGAGTGGGCCTTCTGGTGGCTCGGGTCAACCTCGTACTCGCTGTCACTCCCCTGGGAGGAGAGAGAACCAGGGTGTCAGTAGCCCAGCGGGGACAGGTCGGCGCGCTCAGTGCTGGGAGGCACAGGGGGCTCTGGTTTGAATGTCGGCTCGGCCTGTTCCAAGCCCCAGACCGTGGGCCCCTGAGGCCCGGCAGTGCCCAGAGGGCATGATGCCCCCTTAGGCCTGCCTTTTGCTTCCTTCAGAGAAAATCAGGACACAAAGCCTAGGGATTTTTGACGTGAATCAGAAGGCCTGCGTTTCAATCATTTTTAAACACTGAGGTGAAATTTATGCAACCTAAAGTTAACCATTTTAAAGTGTACGTTCTCCTGGCATTTAGTGTGTTCGCAATGTTGGGCAGCCATCACCTCCATCCAGTTCCAAAACATCTTAATCCCCCTCCCCCCAGTAAAACACTGTGCCCGTTAGCACTCACCTCCCAGCCCTCCCCCCGCAGCCGGCTCCCAAACCCTGCCCGCAGCCACTAACCACTTCCTGTTTCTGTGGGTCTACCTATTCCGGCTATTACACACAAATGGAATCATCCAATACGTGACTCTGGTCTCTGGCTTCTTTCACTTAGCAGAATGTTTCTGAGAATGAGTTAAGCATGTCTTTTTATTTTTGGTACTTTTGATGCTTTGACATCTGGGGCCTTACTGACCCCGGAGGGACTGCTCCTCCCAGGGCTGGTCAGTTCTCACAGTTAGCCGGTTTCACATCCGGAGCCCACTGACTGTCATCTCCTCTAATGGTTCTCACATGCCAACCCACTGTTCCCGACTTACCCCAGGGCCAGGTACCAGACAACGGGACAGCTTCCCACCCCACCCTCCTGCCACCCCCGGCCAGCCCCTGAATTTATTCAAACTAGCCTAAGCCTGCTTCCCCTGCTTTGACTTTCCTGTGGGAACCACAGTAAAGGCTCCCGATCCTGGTGTTTCCCTGTGTAGCCCTGCACGGTGTAGTGTGTCCCTTCTTGGGAACTGTCAGGAACAAACTATCTTTTCAGGGGCAGTTGGCGCCTGATCTGTTGGCCTCACCACACCTAAGCAATAACAAAATGTACATTTCAAGGCAGAGGTTCGTGCACGATATACTGGATTCCAATCTTGGTCCAACCTCTGACTTACTGCGTCCGTGACTGGGGACAAACCCAGGGCCCTGTTACAAGACCTGTAGAGGCTCCTGGCACTGCTCACCCACGTGTGATCCGAAATAAAAGCCACACTCCATTATATGGTACGCATGAGAAAAATATCAACCAAAGTTCTGGATTTTCACGTGATGACTATCCTGAAGCTTTTCAAAAGAAATATAACGTATTATTCATTCTTAAACTTGTTGGTCCTTTGGTGTCCTTGGCATGCACTCCATCTGCCTATTGGGGAATCTGTGTGAGACAAGAGTCAATCTGGGTTGCAAAGTAAAAAAAAAAAGCGTTTGGATCTGAATTGTGCAGCTAAAAATATTGTGCACCCCTCCCCCACCCTCAGCTCCCAGCAAATGCTTCGAGAACTGAGAAGACAACAGATGGGAATACCCTTAGAACTCTCTGGAACAGAGGCACTCTGATTTTAGCGAACAGTACACCCGTAACAAAATACAGCTCAGAAGACCATGCTCAGGGAACCTCACCTTTGCCCAGCAAAGAATACGTGCTTGGAGGCAGTATGTTAATTTCATCAGCCTAAATAAAATATACTTTGGAAAAATACTGTAGCAAGGAAACCCAGTGAGCCCGATACCAATGAGTCCTGGACGATCGGCTGTGTCTGGCTCTGCAGGTAAAGAAACTGGAGAGTGGGCCTTGCCCACGCGATCTGAGCTATGGGAAGTGCAATGTGCACTTGTTCTCGTTCGTGGCATCTAGACCCTCAAGAGAAATAGCTGTGATGCACAGAACTATGACACCAACTATGGAAACGCTGACCTGCATTACCGCGTTGAGTTTTCACACCTCTGTAACTATGACTTTTGCCCACGGAAATCATGAGCTGGGCTTGAATGCAGCGCTGCCTGATTTTTCCAAAACCCACACCTACCTAGAGATGGGGAATGAGAGCCCTCTTCCCTCTGGGTGATAATTATGCCCTAGTCAATCTGCTGATTTATGTCCTCTGGCCCCTCCTCCTCCTCCTCACCAGTCCACAGTCCCTGCCACTAACCCTAACCCTCCTCGCCATCGCCCCCCTCCAGCAGAAACCCTCAGGGCCAAGACAATGGGAAGTCCCTGCCTGGTCTCCCCAGGATGCAGTACAGCATAATACAAGCCCCTTTCTTTGCCTGCTGCCCAGCTGCTGGCCCAGGAGGGAAGAGAAGCGCCGGCACAGACGAAAGGCTCCATATGCCAGGAGTGGGGAGGGGTGGGGGGGCACCTGATGCTTGGGGTTGTGGTGCAGGGGGCCCAGGAGGCAGAGAGGTTCGAGTGGGCTGTGGTTAAGCCATGAGGCAGGAAGCTGGGGATCCCTTGGGTCCAGGGACAATGAGGGTCTGCGATTGTGTGTGTGGTGGGGGCAAAAGGGGGTGTCCACAGTTTCCCCTGCCGGTTAGGTCTGTTTGGCAGGGCACCTGCTAGCTGGCTGGGAAAGGAGTTAGCATCGCAGCTAGAGGTTCTAGAACTTTGGCTGGCCCCCAGCCTCGGTCTTGGAGAGGAATCCACAAATCGCTTTGGGTCCATCCCAGAGCGAATGAGTGTCTGGTATGGGAGGGACTGTGGTGTGGGGAAGGAAGTTCCAAGGTGTTCCTTACAGGCGAGGTAAGTTTGCACCCATCTCTTGGCTCATTTGGCCTCAGCATCCTTGTCAGTAAGATGGGTAGGTCTCTGCTGGGCACAGGGTGAACGAGGTACAAATGAAAGAATTCTATGAAAGGTATTGTTAGGGAGAGAGCAGAGGGTGGGTCTGGGTGGGTGGGGCCTCAAAGCCCCACCAGGAGGGATCAGAAGGGACCAGGGGGTAGGGGAGGCTGACTGCTCAGGCAGCAACAACCCCATCCCCCACCCCAGCTCTTCTGCTGAGGGACGCCTGTCTGGGAGGCTTGAGAATTGTCTCTCTGGCCCTCCTGGGGTGCTCAGATTCCCAAAGCCCATTCATCCAATTATTTCCCTCCAGCCAGCTACCATCTGTTGAGCACCTACTGTGTGCCAGACACTCTGTGGGGCAGCAATCCTGAGGGGGAGGGGAAAGGGAAAGAAGGAAGAGCTGGGAGCCAAATGGGCTGGAGGTTAGCTTTCCGTCTGCCTCCTCCCCGCCAGTTCTCCGAAGCCAAAGGAGGGGGTCTTTGCATCAACGACTGCTCTCCAGCCTCCATCTCCGTGAACATCTGTTTCTTTTCTGGGTGGGGGTGGGGTGAGAAGAGAAGAAAGCGAGGGGGGACCAGGGGCTCCCATTCTGGGCTTTCAACTCTCACGTGGCTCTCGGTAATTGAATGCAGCTTCCCAGTAACTGGCCCAGAACAAAGGGGGCCTTTCACGGGCAGCCCCGCCAGGCTGCCAGGCAATCAGGCAACTGTTTCAGCTCCTGGGCCTCTTAACAGCTCCTCAAAGCCACTCAATCAGCAATTACAGTGGTCTGGGGAGGGGTGGGGTACAGACTCCAGGCCTAGTGACGGGAGTGGTGCACGCCCCTCCACCCCAGAGGGAGGACCCACAGAAAAGACGGGAACAAAAGAGGGGGCAAAGGAAAGCCTTTTGCTTTTCTGCTGGTTTCTAGAGGAAGGAATTCTTGCACCCGACTCGGCAGGCGATGGGAGGGTGCCATACAGGCTTGTGGATGGGGGTGTTGGGACCCTGGGGCCAGGCAGGGCACCCTCATCTTGCTGAATCTCATGATGTCCTGCAGGAATGTCTTGCCCCAGATGACACGATGTCACCCCGTGCAGCTGCTATAGAGACTAGAAGCAGGAGCCCTTCCCTCATCTGTGGTCCCAGGCACTGCCTGTGCCCAGTGCAGCCTGAAGCCCAGTGTCAGTCTGTCCACTCGGATGCCCTCCTCCTTGTGTGAACAAGGGCCCCTACTGCAGGGGCTGCAGGGCTGGGGATCAGAGGTGGGGTGGGGAGATATGCTAAGTGTCTCCCTCACTGGTCGCCCCCTTGAGACTTAATGTTGTCAGGGTCCTGGGTTCCTTGTACTAAAATAGCTGGAAATTTCCCATGAATGGCCTTTGAAAATTTCAGCCAGACACAACGTCACGTAAGCTACCTATGCTCTTATAGATCAGGTGACAGCCAATGTGTGTCTGCTCTCAGTTGTCAGAGACACCTGTGGTCGGGGCCTCCCCGAAGTCGCTGGGATGTGGAGTGGGGTTGGGGTCAGTGAAGGCTCCCCTCTGTCAACCTCCCCTGTGTGCCAGGCAGCTGGGTGAGGCCAGGCTTCAGCAGGCACGGCCTCAGAGGCAGCCGGACTTAATTTGCATCCCCACTGGCTGCTTGACTTCTGTGAGCCTCAGTTTCCCCAGCTGTTAAATGGGGATCTTCCCATCTGCATGGCAAGGTGGTTAGATGTTGAATGAGAATGTACAAAGCTCAGAGTTCAGCTCAGCAGGTGCCCAGCACATGGCTTCTCCTCCTTCCCAGGCTTTCCCTGTCCTGCCTGCAGTGCGCTTCTCATCTGACACAAGCTGGGCTTCCTGGCCTCTCTGGCTCTGGTTAAGGAGGTGGGCCTTGCTGAAGCTGTAAGACTTGTGGTCCAATCTGATGGACAAGAGGCAAACACTGACAAAAGACAGGACACACTCAACAGAGGGCGGGAGGTGACAACACCACCACCACTCCAGCCAAACATGAACCTGGCCCCCTCCCTTCTGTGCCTGATCCTGTCCTGCTTACACTTCCAGGCCCAGCTGAAATGCCAACTCCTCCAGGCAGCCCTCTGTGAGTTTCCAGGAGGATACAGCCTTCTTCCAGGATACCTCACAGTGCTTTTTCTGCGCCACAGGAAAGGAGAAGGCTTTTGTTCATCACTTTCCTCCTGAAGTTAGTTACTGTGGGGGATCATACTTTAATAAGAAATGAAAATGTGATTATTTAAACGCATGTGGTTTCCCCTAATAGATCATAATGCGATATTCATAAGAGCCTGTCTTGCTCATCACCGTAGCCGCTACATGTAAACAGTGCCTGGTACATTTAGTGGGTGCAGAACAAATAGTTGTTGAGTAAATGCACCAAGGAAGGAACGCAAGGGCTCCACGGAGGGCAAATCCAGTGCTTACCTCTTCCAGGTGCCACCCGGGGCCCAGCCTGTGCGTAGCGCACAATAGGTGTGCAGTGGGTCTAGAGCTCCAGTGGGGCCTCGTGTTGGGGCCTCCTTGTCTTTATCTGAAAACAGCGATAAGCCTACCAGGTCTCCCAGAGGGTTAAGTGGTGCCATTCTGGAATAATCCTCGCAGTTATTCCTGGCCCCCCACTAGGGTTCCATAAATGTTCACGATTATGATTGGGTGTTCAATACATAGTATTGGGTTGGCCAAGAAATTAGTTTAGTTGTTTTCCATACAATGGCTCTAGTAGCGCTTAGTTGTCTTTAACTTCATTCTAAACAATTTTATTAGATTGTATTGTGACAGCCGTCATAACAGCATGCATTTAAAAAAACTTATCAAAATTGGTGAATTTTTGTGCAGCCATTTTAATATTGAAGATGAAAGGAGATATGCAACTTTTCGGGTGTACTATGCTTTATTATTTCAAGAAACGTAAAAATGGAACTGAAACTCAAGAAAAGATTTGTGCAGTGTGTGGAGAAGGTGCTGTGACTGATCGAATGTGTCAAAAGTGGTTCGGGAAGTTTCTTGGTACTGTTGACAGTTGGCCAAATAATTCTTTGCTGTGGGGCTGTCCTATGCACTGGAAGATGTTTAGCAGCACCTCTGGCCTCTACCCATTAGAAGTCAATAGCGGGAGAGAGCTGACCTACTTAAAATATCCAAATCAATCAAGTTATTGGTGAAATGAAAAATGGGTCTTTTATTTTACAGAAAAAACTAAATGGACTTTTTGGCCAACCCCATATATAAAATCTAACTTGTCCTGTATAGTTTCTTACTTTTCCATGCAGGCTTAATTCCATTAGAATGAGCCTAGCAGGGCTACCAGGGTCGCACAAAGACCTGAATAGCGATTAGAGGGTGCCATGGCTTGGAGTTTCCCTCCCACTGAGATTTTCTTGTGTGCTAACTATGAACATTTCATACCAAGCTTGGGCTCTTACTTTGAAAACGAAGTTGGAACGAAGCCATCTTTTATTTTCAGAAGTTCCAGCAGACAAGCCACAGGCCCTTTAAGCCTCGGCCTTTGTGTGGCTCCTGACGAGCTGCCTGGGACCCCTTTCCTTGCAGCCCTGCAGGCGCAGCCCCCACCCCACCCCTGTGCCCTCTAAGGACAGCGAGCCCCCCCAGCCTTTACCACAGCCCCGCTATGGCCTTTCTCACATCACATCATGTGTGTCTGTTTGCAAAAACGTCGACTTTTTGTTTATTACCGTATCACAGGGAACTGGCTGGCAAATCTCCACCAATTTTGGAGAGTGAGATTTGGGTGGTCTGAGCTAGAATATAAACCAGGCAGCATATGCAAAACTCACTCTCAGAGGACCTGGGGGAGGGGGACTTCAAAAGACAGGCAGTCACCCTCCAGAGCAGTTGACACAGAGGGGCTAGCCTGTGTGGCCCCTGACCCTTCGGGACATGCCATCAGAACAGAGGACTGAGAGTGACACTCCCCATAAGCCCCAGATTGAACATTACAACAGTGGATGTCCCACAATCCACACACTTATCTGTAGTCCAGAGGGTCCTCACAGGGGCAAATGAGAAGTCACAGGATTTACTTACTATGTTGGTAAGAGGGGCGTTAAAGCGGGGCCAGAGGCTCTGTGTCCAGTCTGTTCCCTCCAGCCCACAGGAGCTCCCAGGGCGGGGCGGGGGCAGGACTATCTCTCCATCACTTCCATGTCCTCAGTGTACCGGCTCAAGAAATGAGTGTTGAGAAATCAGTGTCTGCTCACCCCTGTCCCCACTGGGGTACCATTACCGCCCAGGTGGACACTGACATCTGGGCCTCCCTAGCTGTTAAGGCACAGACTCTGATCTGGCCCTGGGGGCATAAGGGAGGAGCTGCCAGCTGAAGCAGGGTCCTGCATTCCCCTTGCTGAATCAGACACAACCCCGGCGCTGCAGAATGAGGGAGCTGTGTGCTTGGGGTCCTGTTGGTGACACTCAGGGGCTCAGGGTGGCGGCTCTTTACTAACAGGTATGAAAGCTATCCAGCATTTGAACAGTGGTATGTTTAATGATGGCACAGCATACCAGTGCCCTGGGACTGGGGGACATGGATATGGACAGATGCACCCTCTCAGGGTCTCCCTGGGCTCTCCCATTTCTGAGGATGCTAATGCCCTGGCAACAGCCTCCTGCATCCTAGGCTACCTGCAGTGGCCCAAAAGCCAAAGGCCTGGTTTTCAAGGCCTGTTCTAGAGCCAGCAGACCCAAGTGGTCCTGATCGGCACTGCACAGGCCCGACTCTCTCAGTTAGTACATTCCGTCTAACAGCCCTTTGGACAGATGGTGCTGCTGCCCTGTGTGGTGGAGGCTGCGGCAGACCCCTCCCCACTCCAGAGTTAGTAAGGGGCAGTGCTGGGGCTCAACCCAGGGCTTGTGCACCAACCACGACCACCTGGTGCTGCTGATTTTCAAATGAGCAGCTGCCCTGCAAAGCAGCCCTCTGCTGGGGCTGGACCATGATGCCAGTGACCCACCGTGCATGCTGGATGCCTTTCTTGGGAACAACTTTCGTGCCCAGAGCTCTTTCCTCCTAAGGTCTGTCTTTATCCTTTGAAGATGGGCTTGAGTGTTTTTTATTTTTACTTTTATTTTTGCAATCCAGTCAGTTATTCTCAAGACTGTCTCATCAGCCGGTTCTAAAAGCCTTTCCAGAAAGTTCTGCCTTGGGGGTGACAGCATTAGCACAGGGGTAGGACCGAGGGGCCAAGGGGCTCTGCTGTCAGAAGGTCGGCCTGTGGGCTCTGGCTCTGTGACTTGGAAGCCAGAATCCTGGGTTTGCCCTCGGGCGGGTGGACCTGAGCCACTTTGCTTAAGCCCTCTGGGCCTCAGTTTTCCACTAACGCCTACCTCAGAGGGTCCCTGCAATGCTAGAAAGTAGTGGGGCCTGCGGGACCCTGAGCAAAGCCGCTGGGGTGTGGCCCTTGTCTTCAGTGTTACTCAGAAGGGCTACGCCTCTTTGAATGTGTGAGTTGTGCTGCTGACCTACCAGGAATCTGTTTCTCTATCTGCTAACCATGCTCAGTCTAGAGTCTGTTCAGCATGACCAGCTTCCCCAACACCCCTTTCATGTTTTCAACAAAAATGTACAGAGTAACATGTACCAGGTGCCATGAAGGAGGCTGGGGATACAACAGTAATCAGAACTGTCATACGTCCCTGCTTTCATGGAGCTTAGCTTTTGGAGTAAATAAACCGAACTCAGCCCAATGCAGTCCCCAAATCAAACGCAGAACCATCCCAAGCTCGCCAGGCCCACTGCCCTGGAAGGGAGCCTGGGCGTTCGGCTGTGACAACTGGCTTCTGGGGCCAGGAAGCCTCCTCTCACCAGGGTATGTGCTCTCGGGGAGTGGGGTGTGTGTGACTGGTTCCAGGTTGCTATGGAAACAGTGTTCAAGTGATGGGCCTGTTTCGAATGAATGAGACCAATGGCTAAGTGGAGGATCCCAGGTATCCTGCCATCCTGGGGGAGCTCATAAACAAAGACGGTTTGGGGATGGCTGGGGGGCCTGGCGTGGCCTCAGGGTACAGCTCTGCGTCCCATGTGAGGGTCCTCCAGACTCACGCAGGGAGGGCCGAGAAAGCTCTGGAGACATCGGGAAATATCTCCTGCACTCAGAGATCTTGTTCGCTGAAGGGTCAGCGCTCAGCCACTGAGGGCGGACTAACAATGCCCTCTGCAGAAGGCCAAGGGAGGCTGACCAGAGCAACGTGGCGAGTCCCCTGGCTGCCCACTGCCTTGCTCTCTGTAGACAGGAGCGTGGCTTAAGGAGCCGTCTGCTACAGCCCCATGGGCAGAGCAAGTTTATCTTTTTGAATTTTACCTCAAGTGCCTAGAATCTAAATGCTCATCACCCTCTTTGAGGAGAAAGATGAAAAATCCTGCAAGGGCCTTGTAAGTCCCCTTACTTATGTGGCTGCAAGGAGTTCAATACTCATAACAAGATGCTGTGACCTGAATCACATGAGTCTGCATGTAAGCTGGGCTAAGCTGGGGTCTTTGTCCCTGCCAGCTGAGCTGGGGTGTTAGCTCCAGCCTTCCTGGCTCTGCCAAGCCCATCAGTAACCCTGAGCTGAATAAAACAACAGTGGGCGAGAGGCCCTTGGTCCACGGGGCCCTGTGCCGGATCCCAGTCTTGCTGGCACCTCCTACGCGGCCCACAACCCTGCTCCCTGCTGGCATCTCTTCCTTCTCATCCTCTCCCAGGACCAGGCAGAAAGGTCCAGGGCGTGGGACACAGTGGCCTTTCTTGGCCCTTCCTCGGCAACCACCAGGCTTGGCCAAGGCCAAGAGGGCTGGAGTGGGAGGTGGTAACATCACTTCATTGGAATGCACTCAGCCCCCTCTCCCCTTAGCCCGGGACAGAGTGTCCCCGAGTAGCCCACCTAATGGCAGCCTCTCTAAAGCTCTGTGTCTCCCAGGAGCACCGTCTCCTTCTTAATATGTGAGGTGACATTTATTAACCAGTTGCTGTGTGCCAGGCCCTGTGCTAAGCTTCTCTGTGCCTGATCTCAGCCCCATGAGAGCCTGTTGTTACCCCTGCCCATTCTACAGATGGAGAAACTGAGGCTCAGGGAGGGTTTTCTATCACACCTAGGACACCCCAGCTCATCGGTAGCAGAGCCAGGGTTCGAACTCATGTCTAAACCTCCAAAGCTTTAATGCCTTACCAGCCTATCCTGCTTCCCATCCTTGGGGCCCCAGGGCACTCAGCCTTCACTTCCGGGGCTCATTCTGATCCCAACGAGCTCACTGTATTGGTTCTCCAGCCCTGGCAAGACAGGCTGTTGAGCCAGTCTCCCTCTTCTCACCTTCACGAGCCTTGCAGGCCAGAGCCACTGAGTGACTGGGCATGCGGGTGACTCTTGAGAGTATGAGGACCACTGTCTTGGGGCATCTTATATGACCAAGGTTCCAGGGACCCAGGAGCCCTGGGTGCAAGCTCTGAGTAGACCATGGGAGGTGGCAGCTGACCCATATAGGACTCGGGGATCGTTTCCTGGGGCCCCTTAGTCTCTCTAGCCTATACAAGGAAGGAGGGAAGGGAATTTGTGCAATGGGCCGCCCTGACTGGGCTCCGTGCAGACCAGCACCCTGGAAAGCAGCTGCTCCACACCCCAGAGAGGCAGCTGGCCCTCCCGCCCCTCACCTGAGAGTCAGAGATTTCTGAGGGCTTCTCGGTCAGACTGCTGCTTTCCGCCTGAATGAGGTCATTGTACTTGGTGACGTCCTCGTCGGAGTAGTGCAGGCTGCCCGGGCTGGGCCGGGGCGGAGACCTAGAGAGAGCAGGGGTGAGGCTGAGCGCTGGCCCCGCTCAGAGCCACCTGTGTCCTCTGGTCCGGGGAGGTCACAGTGAGGCCTGGGGGCAGGGAGGCCCTTGGACCCCTCACTCTACTGTGTCTGCTCTTCACAGGCTGTGCCTTGGAAGGTGGGCTGTGGACTGGGGGCCCTGCTGGGGTGGGGGAGGCTCGGGGCGCCAAAGGTGCCAAACTGACCTCCGGAATCAGCTCCAGGGAAGTGGGGTTGGGGAGGCACCTGGATTCCCCACTTGTGGTTCCAAGACCGTGGGCATTAGGACCATCTGGCAGTGAATGTTACAAAGCATCCTGGACCCTGCCGAGCCCTTGGGAATCAGATTCTCAGGTAAGGCCTGGAGACCTGCATTGCAGACCAGCTCCCCATGTGATCCTTAAATTCACAAGGTGAGCTTTAGAGAGAGTTAGAGCAGGGGTTAGGAGAGAAAGGGAAAGCATGGCTTCCCCCACTGCTGATCTGCTCAGAGACCAGCAGCGGTTCCCCGGGCTAAATCACACCCTACCGTTGGAAAGTTGTGCACTTCCCTGTGAGTTAGAGCCTGGCTCTGAGTCGTCAGAAGAAACACCCAGGGTAGGGCGCCTGGTCACTGTACCAGCCATGAGGGTGCCTAGAGGCCGGAGAGTGGTCAGGGCTGGGGTCCTCCATGGCTCTGCCCTCAGGGCAGAGGGCAAGGTGGTACTGCTCAGGGCCTGATGCCTCAACACCTGCCCAGCCTCCTCCAGGAAGATTTTCTCGAACTGAGGCGCTGAACCCCAGCTATCAGCACAGGGGCCGGAGGCCGTTTGCTACAGAAATGCTGCTCTGAGAATAGTCCTGCAACCCAGGAATATGTCACAAGCAACCCCTGCCCCCTCTGACCTCCAGTACTGTGTCTGCACTGATTATATTCCAATCAACAAAGCTCCTATCTTTACACAAAAAATAAAGTAAGAGCAGTACTAGCCACAGCTTCAGTAGACAAGGCAGGCAAATGATGACACAGAGAGAAAATGGGGTATCAGGCTAATGCTGTTTTTGGTGACATGCAGGTGAGTGGGGGGCTGGCAGTATCACTGTGGCTGGGTCAGGCCCGGAGCCTGGGGCTCCTTTGGTGCGAACGAGATTTTTGTGTATAGCCAGTTGTGTAGGGTCACTCAGGGGCCGTGGTGTGCGTACACTGTGGGCGTGAGAGGCAGGCGAGGCCAGGCTGTTGGTGAAACGCCCCCTTGTTCCATGTGGCAGGGCCCTGGAGCCAGCCTGGCGAGACTGTGGTGGCCATGCTGGGCCTGCCACCGCGGCCTCAAATGTCCCTTTCTTTGGGAAGCTGGCTTTGGCGGAGGGTGAGAGCTGGCCCCCCATGCTCCTGAAGAACACACACATCGCCTCTTCCCTCCGGGACCAGACAGAGAAGTTTTGTGAGCTGCCCCTGCCCTTGGAAATGGGCAGCCTGGCTGGCCACAGGGAGTGGGCTAGGAGGGCCTTGGAGCGAAGTCAGGAAGAGAGAGCTGGCCTGCCACCAGCCGCGTCCTTGCTGGTTGGCTGTTTTTCGATGTCGCCCTTTGAGGACAATGCTGAGAGAGTAGACTTGAGGGGGCGGGAGGTGGGAGAAAACTTCTACAACTACAGCAGGTATGAGAGAGGACCCAGGGGACAGCGTGTCTATACTCAGAGAGCCCTCTCTTTCCAGAATTGGGAGGGGGTCAGGTAGGGCAGAAGTAACCACGGGGAGCTCCCGGCACCACTCACTCAGGTGTGTCTGCCCAGCCTACTTTTGCTGGGTCCGTCTCCCTTTTAGGGCAGGTGAGTATCACAGCTTGAGGCTGTTCCTAGGAACAGCTGGCTCAAATAACGGTTGGTTTGCAAAGTTGTGCAAGTTATTTGTGCCTCGTCATTGGCAGAAACCCTCTGTGCCCACCTCCTTGTGTCCTTCTCCCCAGTGTGCCCTCCCTGGGCTGTGGCCCCCCGTCCCTGGGTGTGCTGCCCAGGCCCTGCTGTGTCTTTCTGCTGACCACTCCCACTCATTGGGGTGGAGAGCCGTTTCCAGGACAGGGTGAGGCCAAGTGGGCACTGCCTGCTCTATGGCCCTTCCCAACCTGGGCACTGCTGGCCCCCAAACCTCCACCCCTCCGGACCCCCATGTAGAGACCCCGCTACCTGGTGTATAGGCCGTTCTTTCGGCAGAAGGAGTTCTTGACAGAGAGGCGTCGGTTGTTGAGTTCCAGGGCAGGAAAACTGCTTTCATCCAGGCTCATCATCTCCCCGTGGCCCAGGGCACCAGACTTGGCATTGTTCCCTGGGGGGGCAGATCGACATCGGTCACTCACTCCACCCCTTTAGACCGGTGGCCTCCTCTCCCCCATCTCCCTTCACCCCACCTGGCTGGGCTGCCCCCTCTTTCTCTTGTTAGAGCTGAAGCCGAAATCGGAGGTGGAGGTTGTACAGGAGGCCTGGGCTGCCCTACTAATTAGGACAGGTACACTTCCGGGAGACAGAGAGACCCTCCCCCGCCCCTGCCGAAAGGGAGGCAGTCGCGGGAAAGTCCAGCCCAGCCGGCAGGGCAGGGCGCCGACTCACCCGAGTCTGTCTTCTTGGCGTACTTCTTGCTCTGGCCCCGGATGATGAGCACAAAGACCAGAAGCAGGATGAAGATGAGGCCGACCAGGGCGATGACCACCAGGAACCACCACTCCTCGTAGAACGGGCTGGCTTTCTGGGCTGGAGCAGGAAGTGGGGGTCAGGGCCCTCCTGCCTCCAAACCTCCAGCTCTAGTGGGGACCCCACCTCCTGCGCTCAGGGTATGGGTAGGCAGCGTCTCTGCCCTCTGAAGGAGGTTGAACCCAAGACAAGGTTGAGGGGGGCAATCGTTTCAAGTGTGAGCTCTGATCCACGGGGCTCCCTGGAGGGCTGTTTCGAGAAGAGTTCTGAGGTTGCTTCTGGACTCATGGGGAAAGAGTGCTGGGATTGATTAGTGATGTCTGCAAGAGACCCGGGCTGGAGCGGAGGAGGGGTGGTGTGCTTACCCCACTCCCTTTTTCCCCGTTGCCACCCATGGCCGACCTTGATAGGCAGACCCAACGTTACATTGGAGAGGTGCTTCTCTGGCCGGTGGTGGGCCTGGCAGAGTGCGTCCCCAAGTTTAGCTGGGATGGAATCTTTCTCCGGTAGCAGAAAGCGGGGTTGTTGGGAGGGTGGGCATGAGTGGGTCTCTCAAATGCCTCTCCAGGTAGGGCCCCCCCACCTACCAAGTCCCCAGTACTATGCTTTCTGCACCAGGCAGTCTAATCCGCCCTGATGAGGGGCTGGCTTCTATTTCTGTCCTCAAGTGTTTATTTCCCATGATTCAGTTCTATCCATCTGGGCAAGGGTGAAAGCGTGTGGGAGGAGGGAGGCAGCTGGGCGTTTGAAACTCCCCTGGTGAGTAGAAATTCTGAGTTATATTCCTGCGTTGAGGGATGAGGCCCTGGGATCAAAAATGGTTAGTGGTTAGACTTAGGGCCATGGGTTTTGAGATTAGAGTCCTTTGTGAGCTCCGAGACATGCTGGATGGGAAGAACGGGGTGAGGAGAAAGGGGTGGATGGTAGGCCACCCCACCCGGGCACTGTGTTCCACTGGCTGCTGACTCTGTCTGTTTGGGGGGTGGTTTTTATGGAAACACAGTCTATGGCCTGGTGCCCTTGAATCTCCTGGGTGATGGGCTCGCAGAAGCTCTCATGTTGGGCCCACTGATTCGTTCACAAGTCCACTGGGCCCCCTGCCCAGGGCTTCTGGAGTCCTTGAAAAGGAACCCAAAAGAGCCATTGTCCCCAGCTTCTTCCGCGGTTGAAAGCTGAGTCAGGCCCTGGCCCAGGGCTCGCTGCTTCGGAGCACTGAGGGCACAGTGCATCTAGGTGCCCGCCCCAATGCTTCTGGGGCTCCGTTGCTTCTCCTCCCCCACCGCCCAGCCTCTTCCAAGGGGTGCCCTCCACCCCTCACCCCACAGGCCAGTACCTGGCACAGACTGGGAGGGGCTACTGGGGGTGCCAAAGCCATAGTCGTTCACTGCGATGACCCGGAAGTCGTAGCTCACGCCGGGCTTCAGGATGTCCATGCTGAATGTGTAGGAGGTCACCTCCTTGGGGATGTCTTTGATGAGGATGTCCCATAGTCCCTCATCTGCAAGAGCATGGTTGGGGGGAGGTGCCCCGTGAGGGGAAGCCCCGCACCCTGCCTGTGTACTGCTCCCGGAGAGCCGGACCTGTCTGGTCTGCCCTGTCAACACTGATGGCCAGGGCTCGGCACCTAGAAGGTCCTCAGGAGGGTTGTGTTTTTTTTTTAATGATGCCTTTTGTGGTATCTGACCCTTTTATTCTTTTTGATAAAATGTCTATAAAACGTTAAAAATGTAGACTACGCAGGACGCACTGAAACAAGCCACCCAATGGCACCGTCCAGGAGAGGCTCGCCTCTGTAGCCCTCATGGGCCAAATTCCACACATTCCACCTTTCAGAGCATTAAAAAGTGCTGGCCAACATGACTTTAAGTGGCCACCAAGGCTTTTACCGCGCTGTCCCCCTCCTGTACTGAACCAGGCCCTATGATCCCGATCTCTGTTCCTATTCAAAACATGTAGAATGGTGGCATCAGACAAAAAAAAGAGGGCTTTTTCTTTTTTCACAGCTGAAAAAGGGATTGGGGTTGCTTGGAGGGTTGCTCAGAGGGTTTTGTCAAGGAGTCTGGGTTTGAGGGGGCCCGTCCTCAGGCCCTCCATGCCTAGGAGCAGGGATCTGAGGAGAAACAGACACGAGAGAGGGCCAGAGGAGCCCCTCCCCGCCCGGCTATATTCAGCCCATGTTGTCCCCAATCATCCCAACTTTTGAGCTCCGGATTTCCCTTTCACCCTCCCCCACCCACCATTGTCTTAATTGATTAGTCTAAGATTAAGGCAATTGGCTCTCTGTCCCTGCCAGAGATGAGATGAGCATCCTCCAGGGCGCTGTGCAGAGACTGGGAGGGCCCTGGTCAGGTGCTCTGCGTGGGGCCCATGGGCTTGGCTGGGCCCTGGGAAAGTGGGTGAGCCCTCCTGCTTGCGTTAGTGCAGGGCTCATTTGGGAACCGGCATGTCAAGCCACCCCGGGCCCTGGTCAGGTTCTCTTCTCACGTGGACTAGGGGCCCAGAGGTCTTCGAAGGACCTCGGGGGTCTGCGCTCCCAGGTCTTCCATCCTGTGACCTGCTCTAGGGAGGTCACCCAGGGACCAGGGGTCCTCGAGGCTGTGACTGCCCTGAACCCACCCCATCAGCACGCCCCTGCCGGCCCTCCAGCCTCACTCTCCCCAGGCACTCTTCTTCCTCAGCTGTTTCTGAACTCCTTTTGGGAAGAGCTGTCTTTCAGGCCCACAGGCTCCCGGCTCCATCTCGGTCCTTCCCCGGGCCAGATGGATTTGTGTTGTTTTCCACATCACACGTTTTTGCAGACCCACCTGGGTCAAGAACTCTAGTGGAGGTGCCATGCCCCTCATCGGCATTTTGGAATTTGGGACCAAGAGTGGGGTGGGACCTGCTGAAGCTGCCTTCCCTCCAGCCTCATCTAGATTCTCCAATTCAGATGTGGTTGTGGGGACCCATTTGATCTCTGCTATTGTGACGAAAGGCTCTGGATCCTGAGACTTGGACGCACCTTCTGCCGTCTTTATTTGGTTTTGGGTGCCTCCCACGCATCCTGTCTTTCGTTTAACATCTTTCTCTCTTTCCCCTGCTAGGCTGGGAAATTCCTCCAGGGCAGGGGCCATGCCTAGTTTGTCTGCGTAGCCCCATACCTAGCCCAGGCATCTTCTAAGCGTGGAACGAATAAATGCAAATCTCTCCTCCCCCCGCCTCTTCACAGCATTATGTGCCTCACACTCTAAGTGCTGGGGTACAAATCCATCTTCTGCCCATGACTCTGGATCCTCTTGTTCATGACGGTCACAGGGATGATGACGGTGGTGGAGACCATGCAACAGTGACACTCATTCCTCCTCAAGCACGGTGGCTCAGAGGGCTTTATTCTTTATATCCACAGCAATGGCAGGAGGGAGGAACTGTCGTACCCATGTTACAGATGGGGAGACTGAGGTTCAGAGAACGAAACCCCATTTTCCCGAGGCCACCCTGCCATAAGTGGCAAAGCCGGGGTTTTAGCCCAAGCCATCAGACTCCTGCTGGCACCGAATTCCCTGCAGGTGCCCAGAGCCATCAGCAGCTGAATCAGCCTGGCTGGATGGGCTTGTCTGGGATCCTGCTGCACCTCATAAGTTGGGCCCTCCTGCCTGCTGTCTGAGCTGCCTCGTTTTGCCCCGCACAGAAATAAACGGTAGGGCTGAGGTGCCGGGGCCAAGCCAGAAGTTGCTGGAATGTCATGCTGTGGCTCTGGCCTCCGGCCCTGGGAGTCGGCTGGTCTATGGGGCGGGTTCCGTGGGCTGTGAACCTCGAGTGCATCTCTCCCTGGCCCAGACTCTTAGCTCATAGAAAGCGGGTGTGTTTAGTTGATGCTGCTCAGCACGAAGCACACCCTGAAGATGCGAAGGGTGAGGTCATGTACCACCAGGGGCGCGGAGGTGGGAAGATGACCACCCACACCAGGAGCCGTGGAGAGAGGCAAGGCTTTCCCCGGGCCCTCCATCCTTTCCTCACTGCCTGCCATCCTCATCACCAGCCCTCTGCCACTGCTCTACGTCCCGATCCTTCAGGGGACCTCAGCTTGGTCTCTTTTGTTACTCTCAGTCCTTGATCCCACCTGTATGGACCAATTCACGGCCCCCAGACTCAGAACACCAGGTCCCACACCGGGCCTCCCAGGGAACAGTGGGAAATCAAGAGGGCCGAACTGCAGCCTGGAGCCAACATTCCGCAGCCTGGCACCCTGGCTGGCTAACTGGCGTGGAAAAAACCGGCTCAGGCCCTGGTTAGGAGAAGCATGCAGCGGTCTCCTGACCGACTCAGCGGCCAGCACCGGAGGGCTGGGGAGGGACCATCTGGAGTGGGGAGAGAGCCAACTGCGTACACACCTTCTGGCTACATGCTGAATCTGAGTTGCTACGTGGATTAGCTATTGGTCACCGTAATCATTAGCTTAAGATTATGGCGAATGACGGGGTGGTAGCTGCTTCCTGGAACCACTGAAATTAACTATGTGCTATTGAGGTGACTAGCTCTCAGCTACCCCCAGGAATGAGCAATTTGTCACTGGGATGTTTTGATGTCCCCCATCAGAAGTATCAGCTGCTGCCATGCCTGCGATGACTATTGTTTGCTGCTTGTGCCGGGCAGCTAAGTCTTTGTTTAAATAATGCCTCGACTTCAGGCGTCTAATCACAGGTCCATGGAATCCCAAGAACAAGCCTCCGGCCTTTGCTGACTCTGGCACTTCTGATTAACTCGGAAGCCTAGCAACGGCGGGAGCTGGCAGTGGCCGAGGGCTCCCGTGCGTAAGGGGAGCCGGGAGAAGCAGGTGACAGTGGCGACTGTGAAACAGGAGCGTGCAGCGCAGCCCCCTGCAGCGACTTATCAGCCGCTCATCTCCTGATGGCTTTGGAAGTTCTTGTGATTCGATTTCAGGCTTGACAGGAGAGGTTGGTACGGTGGCAGGAACTGCCAAGACAGTCGTGATGGCAGAGACAGGCCTCAAAGAGGTGGCTGAGGTCTCTGGGGGACAGCTGGCTTCCTTATGGGGCATTGGTCAGTGGGGTTGCATGGAGGACATGGGTGCTTAACCTATGTGAGCTCCACTCGTCACTCCTCTGGCTTCCTGAATAATCTTCCACCTGACTGGTCCCCACCTGGTGCGGTTCTCTAGGGGCCTCTGGGGTGTTCCTAAACTAAGGGTACACCTTAGCTAGCGGCAGCCTGTTTCCCACTTACACAGGCCTCCCCTAGCTTCACCTGGAGTAGCACAAGCACCGCCTCAGGTGACAACAGGCAGAAGAAGCGCACCCAGTGGAGGTTATTCGGGAAGGAGGGAGAAAGTGAGATGTGGACTCCCACTCCACACGGACAGCTGGCTCAGCCTGGCACGGGCATACCTGAAGGTCTGGCCTCTATGACGTAGCGGGTGACAGGCCCTTTGCCGGGGTCTCCGCTGGACCAGTGGATGGCGATGGCAGAGCTGTACCGCACAATGATGGGCACTCCAGGTGGTCCCGGGGCTCCTGCAAACAGCACACAGTGGGCAAGGGGTGTATGGAACCAGACGGGCACCCGGCCTGTCTCCGGGTGCTCCAGCGGGAGGGGCTGGGCCGCAGAACTGCCCCTGCCAGAGTCTCCAGAAACCCTGAGCGTGCTGAGGCCTGAGGAGCACGTGTGAGACCGGGTCTGCTGGATCTGAAGATGTACTCCTCTGAGTCACCTACATCCCACCCCCCAAATCCCAAGTCCCAGGGCAGCAAAAGGTCTCTGGGTGATGTCAGACGGGTCCGGGAGCAGACTCAGGAGACCCAGGTTTCTAGTTCTAACCCAGATTCGTTAGATATGTGGCTGATCAATTCACATAGCCTGCTGGTGCCTTAGTTTCCCCATCTGTAAAGGCTTTTGGGAATGCAAGGCTCGATGGGGAGCAGTGAAGGTGGGTATGATGATAGCTGAGTAGGCCCATGATAGGAGGGGGTTGCTTTTGGGGGCTGAAGGGACCCCCTGATATCTACCCTCCTGGTCTGGGATGGCAATGTCTTCCCTACGTCCTGCCTGAAATCCTCCAGGCATAGTGGCATTTGCTGTAAGGCAAGGAGAGAGGAGGCTGGGGCGGCAGAAGGTCCTGGGCCTCTGCTGCCTGGAGGGGGCGAGTGGGGGTGACAGGTTGGCTGAGCCAGTGTGGTGGCCCCTGTGGACGCCTGCTGGGAAAGGCGCTGAGAGTCCAGCATCAGATGGAAGGTTCTGGGCCCAGGAGCTCGGGGGCTGGGACTGGAGACCAGGGACTCACTAGCAGAGCATGGCAGCCTGCTGCCCGCCCACAGCCAGCCCTGAGCGGGGACCACAGAGGGCCTCGCTTCCTTCCTTCCTTCCTTCCCTCCCTAACGTGCGTCCTGCCTACGGCTGCACCGGGCAAAGGCGGTGGGGGGATTGGGTGTGGGACACGGTCCCAGGGAGGTGGGAAGGGTGGGGTGGGGGCTTTCAGGACCCCGAGTTCTCTTCTGTACGGGATAGTGCTCAGGGCTGAGAGGGGCTCTTGTCTCCTGGACCAGAGTTTCCTGTGTGCAACCACTGCCTGGCCTGGGGAGGGGGGCACAGGAACTGCTTATCCTCTCCCTTGGGACCCCTCCTCACCCACACCTGCAGGGCGCAGCTCGGTTCTTCCTTGGAGGGGCCCCCTACCTCCTCTGTACTTCCTGCCCCGGCCTGGGACACTTCAGGTTAGAACAGTGTGTCCTCCAGACGGCCATCTCCTGCCCCCGTGCCACTGCTTGGCCCTGGGAGCGGTCTTCCTGCTTTTGTCTCCCAGGAAAGCTGGCTCAGGTGAGAGGGGCATGGAGGGGCTGGGGCAGGCGCAGGGCAGAGTGGGCTCTGGGGTGAGCTCCTCCTGTAGCTCTGTGGCCTCTGTGCCCGTGGAGCCCAGGAGCCAGGCAGCTTCTGTGCAGAGCCGGGGGTCGGGAGTAGGAAGTGCCCAGAAAGAGAGTAAAGTGTGGCCAGCCTGGATCAGCACGGAGGACAAACCCTTCACGCAGGAGAGAGGCAAGGAGAGGGGGCCTCCCCAAGCTCAGCTCACCTTCCACAGGTCAGGCTAAGCCAGGTGCCAGTTAAAGGAGGCCGGGCCCACACCTGGTTGGTGGGGCCGGGAGGAGGGGAGGAGAGGGGTCCCAGGGAGAGTTTAGGGTGGGCTGTTCTTTCTTAGGAAGGGAGGGAGCAGAGTGGCCTGGGAAGTCGGTGGTTTTGTGTCTGGGAGGGGATACACTGCATGGGACTTTGGAGAGCTAAACCTCAAATGCTGTGGGTGCCCCGAAAAATGGCCCCAGCCCGGGGATGACCTCAAGAGGTGTCACAAAATCCAAACTGAGCCACTCTCCTCTCTGGTCTCTAGTGCTCCTTTCCCTAGTTCGCCCCACCCCCCGCCTCAGGTCCTACGCACTGCTGCCTTCCTCCTGTCTGCCCCGCCCCCTAACCTTGCCTGTCTTGGTCACCTCTGTCCACAAAAGAAGGCAGCCAGCCAGGTGTCCCTGCCTTTAGCCTTGCCAGAGCCATCTTCCTGCCCCTGCAAACCTCCCCCACTCACAGTGGTTCCCACAGGGTGTGCCAAAGAGTCACCCTCGGCTCTTGTTCAAATTCACCCAGCGTGGATGCTCAGAGATTCTGAATTCCTGCGGCCCAGGAACCTGCATTTGTCAAGAGAACCCCAGTGGTTCTGACGTAAGAGGTGCCCTGAGAAACATCTGATGCCACTGGTGGCCTTCCACAGCCCAGTCACCTTCTCCCACACCACCATCAACACCCACTTCTCCCCCCCGCCCCTGCCTCGGGCCCCAATCCTGTACTCTCCTGTGCATAGGCTGTGTGTCTGTTGTCCTCCCAGCCCATGAGCTCCACCAGGGACCCCATCTTGCTTGTCCCTGTGTCTGCAGGCTCTAGCACGGCTTCGGGCGCTCCTTCCCATGTTGGGGGTTGAATGATGCGAGTGAAGGGCTCGGCTCCCATGTCAGCCTGATGTTCCCCTACCTTCGCCCGGGCCTGTGGTGACGTTGGCTTCAATCTCAGGCCCGTAGGTGAAGGTCTTGGCTCTGATGCGGAACCTGTAGGTCATGCCCTCTGCCAGGTCCTTCACCTTCAGCCACAGAGGGCTGTTCCCCTTCACGTCCACCGTCACGATCTTACTGACTCCTGGTGGGGGGAGGGGGGAAGCAGAGCATGTGGGGACTCTGGGGCAGGCAGGGTCCCTGGGGGAGGGCAGACACCACTAGGGCCAAAGCCCCGTGGCAGTAGGCAGGGCTGGCACCCTTGGCCACACAGCAGTGTCTCCCAGACTGTTTCTCAGAACACAGTCCTACGGGCTGTTCTTAGGAAAAAGGTCTCCACGGCCAAATCCGCTTGAGAAAAGCTACATGCTGTCTATCTGTTAAAAAGGGTCCTTTTGCCTCTGGAGGAGAAGAAACCCCGCTGTCCTGTTTAACTTAATGATTGTATACCAAATATATTTTATACCCCATTTTTCTTGCCCCACTGAACTCTAATTCCAAGGATCACCTTTCGGGAAGTGCTTCTGTAAAGACAGCCCAGCCCAGAGTTGACAGGGACACACCTGCAGCCAGAGGACACCTTCAACTCTCACAGCTGGGTCCCCCTGACAACTGCACCTCAAATTGTGGCAACTAGAGTGGGGGCCTGGATACTTTTCAGGAGGCGAGAGTTTGCACTCTGTGTCACACAGGCCCAAATCCCCCTGTGCGCCAGCCTCCCGGAAGGCCAGGGCTGGCTTTCGGCTGCCCTGTCCACTGGGCACGCCCGCCACCACTGGGAGACTGGCCCTACCGCCTGCGGGCTGTGCTCAGACCCGGCACTGGCGCTAGGGGTCTTTGCGCATGTCCCCTACCCTGGCTTCACTTTATTTTTCCACTGACTGAAAGTATCAACAGTATCTCAGGCCAGATGTTATGAGGTTAAATAAAACAGCAGAGCACCTGGCACGTGGTAGGTGCTCAAGCTACTTGTTGAATAAACAAAGGGGTGTTTAAGAGGTACTTCCCCTCAGGAATGAAATGACCTTTGGGGTGACGTGGGGACATGCCCCAGGACCCGGAACAGCAGCTCTGGGTACCTACCTGCTCCTTGACATTTCTGAACAAACCCCTCATCTGCCTGGGCCTTGGCGCTCCCTACAGGAAAGGGGGCCCTGGATCCTCAACAGGCCTGCTGACCTGAACCCAGGGCTGAGGCCTGAGGCAGGTGTGCAGACGCCATGCAGCCGGACGGCGTCATCTAGCTGCACGCACGGCTCAACAGCCCTATTAGCCAGGCCATGATGGGGCAGACAGGAGTATGTGAGGCTGTGGAGTCAGCCAGGGGGTCCAGACCCTGCTGGATGAGGAACCAAGGGCCTCATGCTCACACCTCTCAAGGTGTGGGACCCCCCTGGGCGGGCCAGGCGGAGGCCACTGTGACGAGTGAGTGCCTGTCCCATTCTCCTGCATTTCTTCCCCATGACCTCTGTCTTCTCCTCCCTGCCCTAGAGAAACGGCCCCTTTCCCAGGCCCTGCACCTGACCACATATCCTGGGGCTGGCACCCCCTCGCTGTCCCAGCACACAGCGCCGCTTTGCAGAGCAGGAAGCTGTTGGCACACAGGTGGTGGTGGAGAAGACTGAGGGCCATTGTTCCCTCGGCTGACCCAGAACTGCTGGCCACTGCAGCCTCCTCATGGCTCCGCCCCTTGTGCTGGCCAGGCTTAGCTGTCCGGGAGGAGTGAGCTCAGAGGTGGTCACCTCTGGCCACCAGGGCGCCACCTGGTAGGCCAGCCACACCCCCAAGGCCTTCCTGGGCTCTGGAACTGGATGCAGGCAACTGGGAGCCCAGTCCTTTTCCTGCCTCTCTAAGTAAATAGCTGTGGTTTCTGGGCTAGCCCCACCTCGGGGAGCTGGGGGTGGGGGGGTAGTGTCCCAGCCAGGGCCTGGGGGGCCAGGGGCTGCAGGGGAGGCTCTGAAGGCAGCTCAGACGGATGGGGCTCAGGGCCAGAGGGAGGCAAGCTGTAGAGCAGGGTTCGTGATCCGAGCTCACAAAGGGAACAGGGGGCAAGGTCTCCCCGAAGTAGTGCATCCCTCTGAGGAGAGGCTCTAGTCTTTTATCAGATTCTTGCAGGGGTTCCTGGCTCCACGAAAGGCAAAGGCGGTCGAACCCAGAGTAAGGCCGAGGCCCAAATTTGGGGGTGGGGCACGCACGGGCGAGGACCATCAAGGGATCCCCATCTTCATGGGCCCAAAAGAGACCTGTCCAGCTCGAAGTGCTTTACCTCTCAGTTTCCCTTCCTGTCCCACGATGGCCACCGACGGACGGGGAAGAATAGATTTAAAAATTCTCTCCTGAGAGCTGGGACGCCTGGGCTGCTCTTTGCTAAGCTTTGCCCTCGGCGTGTTGTTTCACTTTGGAATTCCCCCTTCCCTTGCGTGGCCTCCATTTCCCATTTGCAAGCTGGGAGACATTTGCCACTTGGACTGCCCTGACGCTGGAGGAGACCCCCACTGAGAAAGCCCCTGCAAGGGGGGTTTAAGGAGCCGTGCTGGCGTCCCCACTCACCATCCACGGGGGTACAGGGTTCATATACCAGCCGGTAGCCCTCCAGCACGCCGTTGGGGAACTGCGGGGCTTCCCAGGACACGTTCACCGAGGTCGTGGTCAGCTCGCTGAACTTGACCGAGCTGGGAGCACTGGGGGCTGCAGGTGGAGCAGGGGAGACAGCACAGGGTGTTTGTTTCCTCCTTCCCTGGACATTCAAAGCCCTGCTCAGGTCCAAGGAACCAGCAGGGGTGGGGGGCTGGGCCCCGGAAGACCAAGAGAGCAGGGCTCTGAGCAGGAGGGGTTGCCAGAGGTCATTGGACCGCCTCTCCTCCCCCACTGCGTCATTAACACTCACTTTCCAACATCCGAATCCAAGAATTTTTTCCCTGAAAGTTGGAGAAGTCGGTTCCTCCTACTGAGGGGCCCCGAGCCCTGGCCAAGAGCCCAGAATAAGCCTGTGTCCCACCCCAGGGTGTCTGTGGGGCCTGGCCGTGTCCTGGCTTTGTGGGGCTTCTCTTTCAGCTTCCCAGGGGTAGGGGAGATGAAGGGGGTGTCTGGGCCTCAGAGCATCAGGTGGGCACTGAACAAGAAGGTGCTAGAACTGCGGTTTCTCTCGTCTCCAGGGCCCAGGGCTTGTCGCTCTGAGATCACGCTCTCAAGGAGCAGCCCGAGCCAGGGACAGTCAAACCCTCTGGAAGAGATGCTTTCTTGGACTGAGAACCCAAAAACATGGGGGCGGGGGTTCTTTGGGGGAGGACAGAGAGGACGGGAAGGAAGCGTTCGCTGGGCAGCATCCTGAGCTGGCCTCCGTGGGATGACCAGGCTATTATTGTCAGGGCCACCCCCACGAGCCGGAGCTAAGCCGGCCCTGCTCTGTCCGGCTCCGGCTCCGGCTCCGGGACAGGCAGCGTCAGAGAGCAGTCTTTGAGGGAGGAAGGCGAGCTCAGGGGGCCTTTCCTGACTCCGCTCGGCTAGAGGGATATGAGACAGAACACTTTGTCCTGCTGTTACAGTGACAGAAGCTTCCAGGCTCCCAGGGGCTCACATCCGGCTGATGACACCAACAGAGAATATCAGGACAGGCAGGCAGACAGACAGACCCTTGGGAGCCGGTGCAGGGGAAGAGTTTTCCTGGAGCCAGGGCTTGTTCCCAAAAAGAACAATACTTAGGAACTGACTCCACGGGCCTTGATGCCTCTTTAAGAGAAAAGGAAATTTACAGACTGGGAGGCAGCAGGTTGGAAAAGACACTTAAGGGGGGTCAGGACGCAAGGCTCGTATTCAAATCTACAAGGACAAAGCTCCGTGACGGACAAAGTTGGGCGGGGGCGCTCACGATAGTTCAGGACAAGCTCAGATATCTGGGCTCAAGCCTCTGCTCCCCCATGTTCACCTGGGGACCCTGGGAAGCATCACTCCCCAGGCCACCGTTGCTTACGTGGTATAGGGGCACCACCTGCCCAGCCCACCCCTGGGGCTTCCAAGAGGATCAAGTGCAATAGTGTCTGAAAAGTGACTGTAGAGAAGGCAGGCGCTGCATGTGTGGGCAGCAAGGTTCTCACCATCCTCCTGTCCTCCGCCCTGCCCCGCCACCCAGCCTGCTGGCCTCTCTGCCTCCCTCCTCTCCCCTCCCTCAGTCTGTTTTCTGCACAGCAGCCGGAGCAATCTTTAGAAAACGCAGACCAGGTCCTGTAGCCCAACTGCTCAAACCTGCCAGCGGCTGTCACCACACTTCGATAATCCCAGCTTCCTTCCAAGGCCCCCAGACCCTGGAGAACATGACTCCCCTTTTCTGGCCTCCAGACCCTTGCACCTGCTGTTCCCTCTGCCCGGAACACCCCTCCTCCAGAACTTCCCACGGCTGGCCTCTTCTCCTCACTCAAATGTCGGCTCAGATGTCACCCCTCGGAGACGCCTCTGCAGGCAAACCTATCCGAAGCCATCTGTCCAGCTCTCGCTGGTGTAGCTCAGTTGGTTGGGCATCATTCTGTAAACTGAATGGTCGAGGGTTCCATTCCCAGTCAGGGCACATGCCTAGGTTTCGAGTTCAGTCCCAGTGGAGGTTTCTCTCCCTCTCTCTTCCTCCCTTCTCCTCTCTCTAAAATCTATAAGCATGTCCTCGGGTGAGGGTAAAAACAAAACAAAACAAAACAAACAAAGCCATGGGGGGAGCTCTTGCGGTTTCCTTCACTGTGTGACCCCAGTACCTAGCACGTGCTGGTGGGAACAGGCAGGGAGCAGAAGTGGGTTGGCTGGGTGTGGACCAGCCATCGGCAAGGGGGGCCACACGGGCAAGATGTGGGGAGAAGGATGGAGGGCTCTTCTGAGCATCACGTTTGGCCCCCGTTTGGGGGCTGTGCTCTTCCACTCTGGAGGGCATCCCATGGGACAGCCCAGATGTCTCAGCAGGTGGGCTCAGGCAGCTGCCTCCATTCCCCACAAGGGCTCAGAGGCCAGGGCCAGGTGGCCCCCTGCCCCTCCCCGGGCTGGCCTCGCCGCCCCCTCCAGCCGCTCTCTCCCACCTGCTTGCTGGGTCTGGCCCCGGGTCGGGGTGCTCCGAGGACCTTCCCCCGCGGCATTGAAGGCTGCCACGCTGACCATGTAGGCGGTGTAGCCGGTCAGGTTCTTGAGCTTCACGCCATTCTCAGCCAGGAAAAGCGTCTTCACCCGCTCAGTGAGGTTCCGCCGCTCAGCTTCCCAGAAATAAATCTGCAGACACAGGTGATGGGGGAGGGAGGGGGTGGACAACAGTTTCCTTCCTGCCCCTGCCTGCCCGAGGGTCTCAGAGACACCTGCATTCGAACCATCCACACACTTGGGCGGTAGGTGTGAGTGCCCCGGCGAAGAGTGCAGAAGCATTTAGAGTTGTTTCAGGACCCCCTCCAGAACCTTCCTTTTCTAATACTCCAGTGTCTGCGGGACTGAGAACCCCACAAGGGCACAGGCCCACTATATGCCGCAGGCTTAAGCATAGCACCAGCGTGCCATCCCTCAAAATGGAGTCGTGGGGGGAATAAGCCAATTCTGCTCTGTAAGAATCTGGGACGGGAGGTAAGTGCAGAGGGGAGTCCACCCCTGCGAAGAGTGGGGTGCAGGGACCAGCGGATCGCATCACCTGGGCCCTGGTTAGGGATGCAGTGTGTCATGTGCATCTCCACAAGGACGAGTGCCCTGGTGATTCACTGGCACCCGACAATTGCAAAGCCAGCTGCAGAGGCTGCCTGGCCGGGAGCTGAATCTCTGTGTACTATGTGCCGAAGCTGTGACTTGGCCCGTGACTTCCCTGAGCCTCAGTTTTGCTCTCTGTAGAATGGGGATAGGACACCTATTCCCAGGACCAAGGTGAGGAGCAAAGGTCATAAAGAGTAAAAGGAATGAAAAGCACTCCCAATTACTTTGTGTTCCGGCGGGGGGGTGGGGGTAGGGGCGATTAACCCCGCGGTCAGCCAAGTTCAGAGATTCTTCACTAGCTTCAGATCACTGACCGGAAGCTGGCCAGAAAGCTACTGCTACAACTCGGCTCTGCGCAGGGAATTAGTGGGTATTCATCGCCACCTACTGGCAGAAGAGGTTTCCGCATGCTACTGGCTTAATTTCTCAGTTTGCCTGGAGGAAGGTAGTAAAAGGGAGCAAGAGCTAATAAAATGTCCCTGCCTGGCATGTGTGAATAGTGGTGAGGACATCTTGTTACTATGAAATCCTTGCTTTTCTCCCTTTCCCACTTCCCCCCCTTTTTTTTACAGACTCTTCTGACATGGGTAGCAAGAGTTGAGGTAATAATGGGCATACGACAGCAGAGAGAGCTCCTGCTGAATTTGGGGTACAGGGGCAGGTCAAGGCAAACGCTATAATCTGGGTGTCATCGGCACAGAGATGGTACTTGGTGAGGGCACACAAAGAGAGTTGGCGTATAGAAAGGGTCATGGACTGGATCCTGGGGGCTCAGTGTTTAGGGGCTGGGGAAAGGGGTTGGAACAGTAAAGGAGGGTGAGGAACAGCCAGTGAGGGAAGTCAAGAGGAGAACGCACGTCTTGGAGGAGGGAAAGACCCGCCCTGTCAAATGCTGGTGCTAAGCCAGGTAGGATGAGGCTTGCATTTGACAACTGATGATCAACACAGAAACTTGTGGCCCAGACGGGAAGAGCTTCAGTGGTGATGGGGGGGACGACAACCTACTTGGAGTAGGCTCGAGAGAGACCAGGAGTGGGGGTGGGGACAATTGGAAGTGGTTACTCTTAGCTGAGGGCCCTTCACTGAGAAACTGCAGCAATAATCCAGAACTCAGCAAATTCTTTCTGTGAAGGGCCAGGTGATACATATTTTAGGCTTTGCAGGCCACGCATCTCTGTTGGAACTCTTCAACTCTGCCCTTGTAACTCAAAAGTAGCCGAAGGGTAATTCGTAAACAAATGAGTGTGGCTGTGTTCCAATAAAGCTTTATTTACAAAAACAAGTGGAGGGCCAGATTTGGCCCATGGCTTGTAATCTGACAATCCCTTAATATTTGCTTCCTAGGTTTCATCTTGCTCAACTCCCAGTAGTTGCTGGCACATCTGATTCCTCCTGCCTCTAGGAAGCACATTCTTTGTGTGGGTTCTGAGACTTCACTCACTTTTTTTAGGTCCCAAGGCTCAGTTTTCAGACTTCTTGTGTTCTTTCTCTAGCATGTCTAACCTCTGGGCTTTCAGTAACATCTCTGTGCCGAGGACTCCACAGATCACATCTCCAGCTTGGACCCTCTCTCTCGAACTCCAGACACCCAGCGACATTCGGTGTCGCCCTGGGATGTCCAACAGACGCCTGGAACTGACTCTAGCTGACCCCTCGAGCCTCCTCCTTCCGTCGCCTTTTGTCTTTTCCTGAGCTGAAACTGGAAGCTCCATCATCCAACTGCTCGGCAATCCTGTCGCTTCTCCTTTTCTTGCACTCTGCATTCACTTCGCCAACAAGTTTTACCTGCTCTTCCCTTCAAATGGAACCTGACAGCAAGCCCTGTCACCATGCCACTGCCCAGCCTTAGCCACCACCACGTCTCCACGTGGTTGCTTCTTCGTGGATTTGAGTTTCCTCCATTTCAGACCACTCTGCACAGCGGCCAGCACCACCGCCCTTTAAAGACCCGAGTCATCCAAGTCCCTCCTTCTGCCCCCAATCGTCCTTGGCTGTCATCTCATTCATTGACCACATGGCCCTGGTCACTGCTCAGACCCACCTCCCATCATGCTGCCCCCCACTCACTCTGGGGCACACAGGGTTCTTTGTTGGTCTTGGTACATGCCAAGAACCCACTGATCCCAGGACCTTTGCTTTTCGTTTCCCTCTTTCGGGAATGCTCTTCTTCCAGATCCATGATTCACGGCCTGTTTTCCTTCATTTTTGCTCAAGCATCAGCCTCTCATTAAGTCCTTCCCTAACGACCCTATTTAAACCTTCAAACCTCCGCCTGGGTCTCTCTCCCCTTAACTAGCTTCATTTTCCACCAGCTGGCGCTGCCGTTTGTTTTGCACATCCCTGGTCTCCTTCCGCTACAGGTTACGCTCATGTTGACCGAGACCACCACCGGACGCAAAGTAACTGCTTCGTGAACACGTATCGTGGAAAGAGGGTTGCTGCAGGGATGTGCCTGCCCATATGCACATCACAGCTCAGTCGGACCCAAGTGCATTTGATGTCAGCTGTGCTCATTGCTACATGACACTGGCACTTTGTCAGTGGTACATGATGGGTGACATCCATGGCTGGGAGGTAGAAACTCCCTTTCTCCAGTTAAGGTCCATGGCTGCGAGGTTTCCCAGAGCTCCCGGACGCTGGTGGGGATCCACGGAGCCCGAACATTAACTGGAGACTTCCACACCTTGACCGCCTGCTGGCTGCCGCACTGTGTAGGCTCTGCCCGGCGGCTTCTCCCTCCCATGGGAGGCATATGCTTGGGACGCAATATTTAGTTTTCCCAGCTGGCATTCCTGGGCGAGGACTCCAAGGGCGTCAGCTATACTTAGAGCTTCCTCGGAAAGACGTCTTTCCTCCTCTCTCCTGCCTCCTTCGCCGCAAATAGAAGGAGACGCCTATTCTGGATTCTGTCTTAAACCAGGGCCACCGACATTAACCAGCCGCACACTCAGTTTCTGCGCATGCATCGATGGCTGAGCCAGGTGACCATGCGGTGGCCCTCACACTGCCCACCTGCCTCTGCCCGGGGCCACTCTCTAGAATAACAAGCAACCAGCAGGACGCTGGACCAGGAGGCAGGCTCCGAACACAGCCAAGGGCTGTGTGTCCCAATGGCTCCAGCCAAGGACACATGGGATTACTGTTACTTTTACTAGCTCCTCTGGTGGCCGTGTGCTCAGTGCTTCCTCTCCACCCTTTGATGGCCGGCACACCTGGTGTCTGGCTCTCTGCCACCTGCTATTTTGGTGACCTGGCTGGGCCACCTAAACTGGGTCTCTGTTTTTCTCATCTATGCCGTGGGCACAAACATTTACAACCTACCAGCTTTACTGGGCTTTCAAGAGGATGAAGGAATTTTAAAGGGCTCTGTGACCGTTAGAGACACGCTGAATCCTGTCATAACCTGTGACATCATTGCAAATTGAGAAATACTTTTTATACAGAGATTTCCAAGTCTTAGACAGTGGTCCTTTGCTAACTGGCCATCCAATTAGCATCAGTGTAATTAGGGTTGGCCAAACAGCCACTTTGCAGGGTCTGATGTTGGCTTTGGGAGCTGGTGGGCTGGGGTGGGGCTGGGGCACCAGGAGGTGATAGAAGCTGAGACACTGGCCGAGTTCCTGCGTCCCAGCCCAGCCTGCGCTCAAGATGAGGCAGGGGCGGGGTATGCTTTGGCGCCAGCTGCACAGTGGTTCCGTGGACTGTGTACAGCCAAGGGGGAAGGGGTGGACCTGGGGACCTCTCCTGTAGCCTCCTGTGGTCATTCCCAACCCCCAGCCTGGCTCTTTGACCCCCGGACCCTCTTTTTGGCGCCCCGTACCTTGTAGCCCTGGATGTCCCCATTCTGGCTCTCCAGCGGGGGTGGCTCCCAGGTCACGTCCAGCTGTGTGGCTGTGGGGCTGTGGACGGCCACGTTGCGGGGCGCCGTCGTGGGCACTGGAGGGCGTGAGGGGTGGTGAGTGTGCCGTACCAGTGGACTCCAGGGAGCGGGGGGCTGGGGCGGGCTGGGAAAGGCGTGCTGGGGCCGCAGGGCAGGCAGGGCTCACCTGCCTCCCCGACAAAGACCTCCTGCGGGGGGCTCAAGGGCCCCTCGCCCACGGCGTTGTACACGGTCATCCGGATCTCATAGCGCCGGTGCTTGTTCAGGTCTGTGGATGGACAAGAGCCGGGGAGGGAGAAACACACCGAGGTCACGGTCCGGCAGCGGACCGAACCAGCATGGGGGACGCAGGCCGGGGGCTGGTGCTGGGACGATGCACCGTCATGATTCTAGTCCCCGTGTGAAGGCTCAGGAAGGAACGGGTAAGAGGAGGAGTGGCCGGTGGTGGTGGTGGGCCTCCGCCTGCAACTTGGGAACCTGGACCCAGGTGATGCTGCTTGGCTTCCTTCCTTGATGTGGTCATCAAGGGTGACCACATGGCATACGTTTGCAACGGAAAGGGGTGCTGTTAATGTTTATGCTGGGATACTGGTGTGAACCAAGACAGCCCCGGACACACTGGGTCCCAGGTCACTCCTTCCCCACATGGCAGATGCTTAAAAGTTTCCAGTACCAGCTCTTTACACAGGGCGCTCAGCGCTAAGGGAAGGGGCTTATTGGATGTGAAACCCCGTCTATGAAACCCTGTGTGTTTGCCAAGTTTAGGGCACCTGGGTGAGATACCTGGACAGAAGCTGGGAAGGGAGCAGGCACAGGAAATGGGTTCTGACACCATGGGTGGGGACGCCGTCCCTGCTAGGGGGTATGGTGAAAGGCACCCACCCCATCTCTGACTACCCTCCTCATCTCCCTTCCTGGGTGGACATGCCCCCTTCCCCTGGAGTAGGAGTGGGGTAAGCCGGCCATGCAGGCTGCGTGCCACCGGCTGAGGAAGGAAGGGGAGGGACAAGGGACAGTTCAGTCTGGCAAAGTGGCCCAAGGCCCTGGGCCTTCGGGAGAACCGAAGCTGGGACTTTAGAAACGGAGCGGGGGCTGGGCCTTGCACCCGGCAGGAATGTCTCCTGGTTCCTGAGCGGAAGGTGGGGGCTCTGCCCCCTCCACGGTGGGGGCTGGGCCTGGAAGGCCCTTTGATGGGCCAGGTGGGGCGGCAGGGGCCTGGGCACCTGGCCAGCCAACCAGCTGAACTAACGGCTCCTACCATGACCCAGTGCATAACACCAGAGCTGGTTGCTTTTCCATTCTGCACCCGACGGAGTGTGGTCTGGAGGACGGCTTCCCTGGTGACCTCTACATTTTTCTGTGTTTTGGGAAATTCATGTGTGCTAACGGTGGTCCCATCCTTGAAGTAGCCTGAGGTGGGTGCGCCACTCGGCCTGTGGTCAGGGGTCCTCAGAGGCCCTGCCCCCCATCCCTGCAGAGGGCTTGGGCCCCAGACAGGAGCCATCATGCAAGACTTACTGTCCAGCTCGTACTGTGTGAGGCTGGGCCGGCTCAGGTTCCGCATGGAGAACAAGGCTACCGGGTGGGGAGGCGGAGGGGCCAGAGGGAGACAGCAGACAGAGGAGGTTAGTACACACACCCGCTCCGCAAAGGCCCTGATGAGGGGGGCGGGATGGAGAGGGAACTGACAGGGTGTAAGGTGCCAGGGCAGCAGTGGGGGAAGGAGGCAGCTCCTAGGACAGTGCTGGCACCCCTCCCCGGTCACAGGGGCCTGTGAGCCCCTTGGAGCCTAGCATCCCTGGGGACAGCGCTGGGGAACCCTTTCTCTCCAACTTGCTCCCTTGCCTAAGCTCTTGCAGAACCACCATGAAATAGTGGTCATAATTTCGTCATATGAACGAGGAAATATTTTCCCAGCAGGAAATATGACTGTATTATACAAAGGCAATATAAAGCCGCAGCCGCAAGCACATGTCTGCGAAACAAATAAATAAAATAACACAAGCTGTTGGCTCCGCCACTTCTGAGTTTTTCTATTCACACACTCCTGCTACGTTTTCCGTCATTTTGCTGTCGGCTGATTCTTGCTCGAAGGCAAGGCACAAAAGGTATAAAGGAATCACCGGAGGGAAAGATCAAAGCGCAGAGGATCTTAAATGGCTCTTCTCCTCCTGCTCTAGTCTCTGTTTTGGTGAGCAGTCCCGCCACCGACCCGGGCACCCAAATCCTTGGACTGCTCCCTCTCCCACCTGGCTCCTGTCCCCAACATGAATCAGTTGCCGAGCCCACAGCATGTTCTCTCTGATACTGGCTCCCCAGTTCCATCCCCAACCAGCTACCCTGGCTCCAACTTCACGCCCTTGCCCACCTTATGGCATTAGCCTCCCTGCCCCTGGGTCCCGTTGCCAGCCATCGCGCCACCAAAATAACCCTCCTAACCTAAAAATGCAACAGGTCATTCCCTTGTGACTCTCCTGGAATTGCCACCTTTCCTAGTGGCAGGCTGGATTCTGAGGGCCCCAGAGCAGAGCAGTGACCTCCCCAGAAACCAGAGGTGGCCCGACTGCTACCCTTGGGAGGTGACCGGGCTTGGCTTTCGGTTCTCCTTCCCCCTCAGGCCCTTTGCACATGCTGGGTTCTCCCTTTCCCTTGGGATGGACTGACATGAAAACCACCCACCAGCATTCACCCGCCAGGGTGATGCTGGCTGATACTGGCTTAGGCTCTTTGGGAATTTGTCCTCCTCCACTGTCATGCCAACAGTCTTAGACATTTATTTCTAGGCTTACTTCTTGAGTGCCTGGCTTCTCCCCCAGCCTTCGAGCTCAGAGAGGACAGGGACCCTGAGTGTTTTGTCCACTGGTTCTGGGCCATATAGAAGGTACTGAGTACATGCTTGTTCAGTGATTAGAGGGGGCAGGGGTGAGAGGCACACACAGGGGTGGATGGCAGGGTTTCAGGTTAGTGATTCCAGGAAGCTGAGAGCCTCAGGCAGGGAGGTGAGTTTGCCCACCCACCCTCCCGAATCCTGCAGTGTCACTCACAGGTCAGCTCTGCCCACTTGGCCCCTGGGTTGTTGATGCCACGCAGCGTGAAGCCCCTCAGTCCCTCGTACAGCAGCTCCCGGTACCGGATCCGGAAGCCCAGGAGGATGCCATTGATCTTGTCCTCTGCTGGTGGCTGCAGGGAAGAGAGTGGGGAATGGAGAGGGGCCTGGCCCACCGCAGCTCGGCCCCCCTCCGCTCTGCTCTCCTCCCCCACCATCCTGCCTCCTGGGGCCACAGTGCAGAGACCAAGTCTCAACCGGGAAAAGGACTCTAAGTGACGCTGAGCATTTTTAATTCACGGAGCATTTCCAAAGAGGTTATTTCATCCTTGCAGTGCGTCCTGTGAGGCAAGGAAGGGCAGGTGTCACCACGCCATCCCATTTAACAGAGCAGGAAAGAGAGGCTCAGAGGTGTTAAGGCATTTGCCCAAGGCCACATAGCATCGGTGGGGCCCCGGTCTGACCCTGGCTCTCCTCATAGGGCCGGCCCTTGCCTAGGAACTTCCTGACACTCTCCCTTTGTCTGCGACCAGGTCGACACTTCTGGAGTTTCCCGTAAGGCCAGTCCTCTCTCTGCTCTTGCGCCAGAGCGAGGGTGGGTGAGCCCGTACGCACGGCTCCCCTCTGCCCTGACTGCTCCTCGTTTTCCGCTCCTGTCCCTTGCTGGGTACAGCACGCTTCTGGAGGAGGTGGGAGCTACTTTTTTTGATACATCTTTTAAAAATTCTGCCAAAATGATTCAGCCAGTATGTTATTTGGTCCTTAATTGCACCCTCAGCTGCTGCTGGCTTCTCCCAGCCCCCTTCGCACGATGGCCCCGGTCTCTTCCGGGTTCTCTGGGCCCCTAGCTGCCCTAGGTCACTGTCATTTGAGGGATGAGGTCTCGGGCTGGGGGAGGGCTTGCGGGTTCCCCCCTGTTTTCTTTTCAGGAGCTTTCCCTTCGGGGGTCTGCACGTGGCAAGGGTTGTACCTGGCCCTCCCTGCTGCTGGGCCATACCTGCCATCGGATCAGCACAGAAGTGGTGGTGTGGGGGGTCACTGAGATGATGGTGGGCGCTTCATCAGGGGCTGAGGAGAGAGGCAGATAGGTGAGCTTTGGGGGCAGGGACTTAGCCCCCCTGGGAGGCCATAGGGCCCAGATTCTGTGAACACTGAACTACGGGCAGCTCCAATGTAAGACACCCTCCACGCCCACCACGCCAACTTCTGCAGCACAAAGGGCCAGGATGAAGGAAGAGAGGGGCCAGGACCTTGACCACAGCCCAGACCCAAGGCCCAGAGCCCCCTCCTCTCTGCTCCTACGCCAGAGGCCTCTTATATAGCCACTGAGGCTCCCCCACTCCCATTCACTGGTTTTCTGGGGTTGGCCACCAGCTTGGGGGACATCAGAGAAGAAACATACTAGGGGGCAGGCTGGGTGTGGGTGCTAAGCCCACGGCAAAGGCCCCTCCGCCTCCCCCCAGCCCAAACCTCCTTGGGACTCTGCCCAGAGAGCCAGACAAAGGGCCCAGCAGGCCCAGTGCCCCTCCCATTTTTGGAGGCCCCGCCCCCCCAGAAGAGACTGCCCAGTGCTCGGGATGTAGCCAGTGTGCCAAGAGAAAGACACCCAAGGTGGGGGGCACTGACCAGCCTGCAGGGTGGTCAGTGGTTCTGACTCCTCGCTGAACTCGCTGTCCCCAATGTCATTGGTCGCCTTCACTCGGAATTTGTAGGACGTGAAGGGCTTGAGCCTGTAGGGGGAACCAGGGTCAATGAAAGGCGGTCTCCCCTGACGGCCCTGCCCCACCGCCTCTGCTCGGGGAAGGGGGCAGGGGCGCTGATCCACGGCACAGACGGGAACACTGAGACTCCGAAAGAGTGTCCGTTACATGGGACAAACAGGGGCCAGGCCATGTGTGTCCTGAGCTCCAGTCCAGCCCTAGATCATGCCAGCTTGGGGCGTGGCCAAACCTTTAGCTCCATTACAAGCCACAGGTCCCCAGGGAAAAGATCCCCAGGAGGAAAGGTCTCTGGGAGGAAGGGCCTACGTATTCCCTACCTCAGAGGAACATGCTGCTGAGAAAGCACCACTAACACCCCCTCCAGGGACTGCCATCCCTTTCCCGAATTTAGTAAATTTAGGAAGGGTCGAGGTTCTCAAGAGTTAACCACACTTCAGCTCTATAAGCCTCATTTCCTCTCCAGGCAAATGGCTTCATTTTTGATTTACGGGGGGCGTAGGGCAAATAGGAAAGCATTGCTCAGGACTCTCAGTCACGTCCACTGGAATGTAAAAAAAAAAAAATACGACCCACTAGGAACTACATCGAAGCCGGAATTTCAGTGAGGCTCCACTCCCCTATTAGAGATTAAGCCGGAGAGGCTGCCTGGCTGGGAGAAATCGCTAATGAAGGATGGTGAGCGCCTCAACTAAGGGGGCTTCTGAGTTCTGGAAACGGGTAATTAAGAGGCGGCTGTACCAGGGCTCCGGAGAGAGGAAGGTGGTTAGGACAGGCCTGCAGGGCTGAGTGTACAGGGGCGAGGCCCTGGGGGGTGCGGGCTGTGCTGGAGAGGTGGGGCAGAGATGCCGGCAGACTCACTTGTCCACCACGAAGGCGGAGGCATTGTGGCTCACAGAGGCCGAGTGCAGTGTCCACCTGCCGCTGGGCAGCTCACGGGTCTGGATGGTGTAGTAGCGCACAGGGGACAGCCCGTCGCTGCCCGGCTCCCAGGACAGCAGCACGCTGCGAGGCTTCACATCCTCCTGCAGCACCACTGGCTTGCTGGGGGGCTGCGGGCGATCTGCAGAGTGGGGCGGAGCAGGTGAGCCAGGTGAGCCAGGTGAGCCAGGTGAGCCCGTGGTAGAGAGGGTGTACTTTCTCAAGGAGGGGAAGGGGGTGCTCTGGGTTCCGCCCCTGCCCCATCCCAGCAGTCAGCACCTGTGTGGCTCCTGGTCCACCGGTCCTCAGGCTGCTAGAGGCCCAGGTGCTTGGGAACTGACACCTCCCGAGGGCAGCCCAGCCAGAGACTAGGCAGTGAGGAGGTACAGACACCCCAGCTCCTTCTCCCTGCCTGCCGCTGTGCTGAGATGGGGCCTATGCTGGCCCCTGCTGCTGAGCGGGACAGGGGCCGTTTCCATCTATGCGACACTGCTTCATACCCTGCTCGACCTTGGCTTCCCCCTCATAGCCAACGCCCCACCCCCAGGCTTCTCAGCCTGAGCGCTCCGGCAGGTGGGGCGGAGGCTTCTTTGCTCTGGGGTCCATCCTGTACTCTTTAGGTTGCAAAGCAGAGCCCTGGCCTTTACCCACCAGATGCCCATAGCACCTCCCCCCTAGTGTGACAACCAAAATGTGTCCGGACACTGCCCCATGTCCCCTGGGGGAGGCAAAGTAGCCTCCGGTTGAGAACCACTGCCTTTCTGGTTTTCTTGGGAACATCGTCTAATAAACCACGTTCACAGGAATGTGGGTCTCAGGTCTGTTTCTGGAAAACTCAACCTCGGGCAAGGCAGCAGGGCTGCAACCCATCCCCTACCCAGCTGGACGGTCTCAGCAGCGGATCTCACCAACCAGCCCTTTAGAAACCTGGGGGCAGGGGCAGAGCAGAGGCCTTGGGAGGGGAATTCCCAGTCTAGCTCTGGAATTCCACCAGAGCCCTCGTTGACCTTGACGGTCAGGCACGTGAGCCCACTTTCCTTTCCAGGCCAGGACAAGGCGACTCCTAACTGGCCGATCCCCGCCGTCCACTAGGAGAGGATCTGAACAGGTGGGTTGGGAGGGGGCCCCTCTGCTGCCTTTCAGGCTTCCCCAGCCCCAGTGGGTAGTCACCTCTCTTCTCCGTGGTCACCACCAAGGCCTCGGCGGCCTCTCCCCAGCCCTTGCGGGTCTGGGCGGTGATGCGGAACAGGTAAACAGACTCTGGCTTGAGGCCGGTGGCCGTGTACTGGCGGGCGCTGGGGGCCAGCACTTCCACAGTGGCAGTGTTGGCTGTGGTGGCATTGAGCCGGTGTGTGATCTGGTAAGCTGGAGAGAAGGAAGTACACAGGCTGCAGTAAGGAGCAGGGCAAGCTGCCCCCAGGGCCCCGAGAAAGGGTCACTGCTTCCTTGGCCACCACAATGTCTGCACGGGGGCTACCGAGGCTATGGTCCATCTGCATGAAGCCCTCTTGGTCCCTCTTGCGTCCTCAGCTGTCACTTGGGGAGTGTGACTGTGTGTAGGGGCATGGAGATGGGTGCTCTATACACAGTGTCTGTGACCCCTGTGACAGCCCCAGGTGAGGAAAGTGAGGCTTGGAGAGGCCAGACCACCTGCTAGGAAGTGACTGAGCTAGAATTCCTGTTTAGGTCTTTCTAAGTTCAAAGCACTTGCACTTCTGCGTCTGCAGCCTGCTGTCTGAGACATTCATCTGGGGCAGGTGTAGCAGGACATCAGGACTGAGAGCCTGGGCCAGGCATGGGGGTGGGTGGGGTCCAACCCACTCTTCTACAGCCGCGGTAGCTGAGGCCATGGAGGGAACTGACTGCTCAAGTTTTCAACTCATGAGCCTTCTCCCACGAGGCTGTGTGTGTGTGTGTGTGTGTGTGTGTGTGTGTGAGGGGAGGAACCTGAATATGAAATGATACATCTGATCTGCCTCCTTCCTCCCCTGTGCCTTGGCTTCTCTTTCCCGCCTGTAAGTGTGGCTTTGCTGAGCCAGCCAGGGCACTCTCCCCTGGTCACACTCTGGAGCTCCTGCGGGCACGAAGCTAACCAGGGAGCCCTCATCTTGCCTTCCAGTTGATGCTCTTACAGACGGAGATTTCCAGTGGCAGAAACGAGACTCAGAACTGTGCTTGAGGAGATGGGGGCACCTCCTGGCCTCGTTTTCCTCCCGTCAACACCGAATGTGCCTCCTGTACACATGATCCCCCTCCTTCCTGTGGCCAGGATGTGGAAAGGGAAAGGCTTACCAAGAATGATGCCGTTGGGGGCAGCGGGGGGCTGCCAGATCAGCCGCACTGATGTGGTCCTCACCTCTGGGAACAGGATGCCCATGGGTGGTCCCGGGACTAGAGGGGACAAAGAAGCAGTGAGTGACAGTGAGTGCAGCTCCTGCTCAGCCCTGAGCCCGGTTCAGTTCTAGCCGAGCAGCGTGGAGGGGCGGCACTGAGCTCCACAAAATGTCGCGGAGTGCTGCTCTGTGTCTGGCACTGTGTCCTAACACGAAGGTGCCATCAGTGAGGTGTGTGCTCCTCAAATGGGCATTGTTTGGCAGGAACTAGAAGGGACCAAGGCTCCAGTGTCCTTGAGCTCAGTGCTTGTACGCATATGTTTGTGCCCTCAGACTTGGGCAAGGGGCCTTATCCTGGTTCTGTGCTATAGAAGGCACCACTCTGGCTTCCCGCCCCCATGCGGTAAAGCGGCTGTGGGGCACGGGGCCTGCCCACCCTGAGCCCGCGCCACTCCTCTTTCTACACCTCGCTCTGGGATTCCCCGCCCAGACAGCCCCAAGCATGCTTCCAGGGTCTGCAAGAGCCTGTGCCTCGGGTCCACACCCCCGGTCTGGCACCTGTGGACTGATGGATGGCCAAGGGGTAGGTGTTTGGGCACGTAAATGGAGACTGATGACATGGGCTAGGGGAGAGGACGGGAGAAAACAGGGTGGAGGGGGGTGTCTGTGGCTGGAGGGTGGAACTCTTCCTGTGATGCCTCATTCCAACAGAATACACCCAGAAGTCTGAGATTTCTAAACTTGAACTTGGCCTTCCAGGTCAGATGAGGATATATTTGTCAAGGCAGAAGGATAGAACATATTTAATTTAACAGCTCATTAGCTTGATTTATAACTTTAGAATATACAGACATATGGTATTTGGGCTCCCTTTTGCATTCTTGTCTGGCCCCCACAAATGTTTGCGGGGCGCAGTCTGTGAGTACGTGTGTGGGGAGGAGGGAGGGCGCAGAGGAGCTCTCAGCCTCAGCTGCAGGGATGAATGCCCAGAGCCCCGCTGGGCTGGCACTTTTGCAAAAAAGGACCAGGAGGCTCGTGCCCAGGAAAAAATCAAGCCTTTCCCTGGCACGACCTTGACTCAGAGTGAACTTGCCCCAGGTGAGCAGGACATCAAAATGGGTGCAAAGTCTCTATTCCGCATTCTTGACCCAGAGAGAGAGAGAGAGAGAGAACAAGAATCAGGTGTCAGGCTGCCCTTGCGTGGTCCTTTCTTCCTCGGGGATGTGCAGTCTGTACTGAGCAGCCCCTCGCAGTGGGGTTGATGGCCCTCAGTGACCAGCTCCTCTCAAGGACGGAGTGTGACCCCCGGGCGGGGGGGAGACAGGGTGGCTGGAACTCACCGTCATCCAGCGTCCGCTCCAGGATGGGAGGATGGCTGGGGCTGCCGTCCCCGATGCGAGTGAAGGCCAGCACCTGGACCTCGTAGAGCACGTATTTGCCCAAGCCTGTGAGCTGGGCGCTGAGGGACGAGTTGCCTTCCACCAGCCAGACCCGGGGCTGGGAGTCCGAGTCCTTCTCCTTATACATCACCTGTTGGACCCCAGGGCAGGGTGAGGGCCTTGGCCCGGGTCTGCCCTGCCAGCCCTTTTCTTAAGTTTCCTCTCCAGGAGCCAAGGGGTGGGATGGCTGGATAGATTTGGGATCCTTGGAGGGGTTGGCCCGGCCCCGGGGAGGCACGGGAACAGGAAAGCTAGTGTTCCAGGAGCGCGGGAGACACAAAGAAGCACTTAGCCATAGAGCTGCAAGAGAGCATCCAGGTAGGAAAACAGGCCCGGAGATGGCATGTGACTTGCTCAATGTCTCAGCCACTAGTGGCAAAGCTAGGACCGCAAGTCACATCTCCCAACTTCCGGGCCAGGGCTAGACTATGCGGGTAGGCTAGGCATTGGGCGGGAATTCTAGAAGATTATAGAAACTGAAGCTGGGCCCGTTGGAGCTGAGAGGGAGGCCTGGGGTAGCCAGCGTGGCTTCCTGGGGGAGGCGGAGTGGCCCTAAGGACCCCGTGCCTTCCCTGGAAGCCCCCCCACTTCTAAGGGAGGACTCTCTGGACACCAGTGGATGGGAAGCCAGACAGACCCTGTGTGTCCACTCTAGAAGGCAAAGACCTGGGCACCAGGGGTCACGGGGACAGGGCACCTTGGGTGCAGAAGCCGGGTCAGGGCCTCAGCCCCGTCTCATCCTCAGATCTGGGACTCACCTTGTAACCCAATACGAGCCCGTTGCGGTCGGCCTCGGGGACCGCGTTCCAGCGCACCAGCATGCTGCTGGAGGTGGTGGCCAGCGCAGACACGTTGGTGGGGCCAGAGGAGGGGACTGAGGGAGAGAGGGACCAATGAGAATCACGTCAGGACCCGAGGTGGACTCTACCGTGGGTGGGAGTGGCGGCGGCACCTCGGGAAGAAGGTGGGGCACAGTCCACTAACAGAGAATTTCCCTGCCAGGATCCCTTCTGGCTCTGGCATGTCGCAGATGCCGCCTCTCCTCAGACTGGCCCCCTCCTCGCCCTCTACTCAGGTCAGCAGTAGGGTGAGCCTGCATTTCCTGCCGCCACAGCAGTGAGGGGTGTGGCCGGGGCCAGGGTGGAGGGACCTGTCACATAAAAGGTGCCAGGAAAAAGCCACAGTGAGGCAGCCCCATGTGGACAAACGAGGGTTGCCAATAGGCTGGGGGCTCGTGCTCTGCAGGCGACCCCTTGCCAGGCCCCTGTGAGCTGCTGGTTGTATTTCTGGGATGTTCTGGGAGCAAATCCAATCCCACACCTAAGGTTCTCCCAGGCACCCCTGGGGTCAGGGTTAAAGGCGAGGGCATCGAGGCGGGGACAGCGGGCACAGTGTGAGCGGTGAGAGGAGCTGTGGGACAGGCAACACGCAGGGCTCTCCTGGGACTGAGCACAAACAGAACAGGAGCCCAGGCTACGTGCGAACAACAGCTCCAGCTTCAGTGCCCTTGGAAGGCCCTGAGGACAGGGGGACGAGGGCGGGGGTGTCTCCGCCACAGGTCATGGGGAGTCACAGGGTGGCTGACTTGAGGGGGCAGTACCTGACTCCCGTGTCCGGCCCGTCACCGTCTGGCTCCAGGGCCCGCTCCCGATGGCGTTGAAGGCCTGGATCTGGACGCGGTACTCTGTCCACTCCTCCAGGTCCTCGATGGTATACTCTCGCTCCACGCGGTCCGGGACCACGTGGCTCAGTATCTTGCCGTGGCCGTCTGCCCGGCTGTACTTAATCTTGTAGCCCACCGACTCAGGGTTCCCATTGTATTCCATCTCTGGGAGAGGCTGCGGAGGGCAGAGGGGGAAGAACTGCTGAGGCCAGGCTTACCCTGTGTACAAAGCGCTGCTTGGCTCGTGCCCCCTTTTCCAGGGAGCCTTCCGGATTACTCCATCCACCATCCAACCAGTGGGTGGCTTAGATGGTGAAACTGTGTTTCTGGCTGCCCCATCTCCCTATCTTTCCACACCAGGCTCCAAGGAGAGGCAGCATCCATTCTTTATTATGCATGTGACTAATTAACCACCCTGCCAAGGGAGTTGGACCCAGGAGGCAGACCCACCAAGGCTGTCTGTCCGACACACTGATGAGCAAGGCATCTTTGGCCTTGGCTGTCTCTACCACTTAAATCCCTCACTCAGGCTGCCAACATGTACTTATTTATTGCCTCCTACATGCCTGGTCTCAGCTCGTGCCAGCCTTGGAGAAGTCAGCGTGGGGAGATGACATCCCATTTGTGGGTGGGGCACCAGTCACTGTTAGGAAGTCCTTCCATCCAGCAAACCTCAGTCCCTCCTGCTGTATTTTCAGTCTCTTTCTTCTTGTTTGAGTCTCCGCGAAGGGAGAAGATGTATCCCTTTCCTGGGCCTTCTGACTAGGCTGGTGGGGCTGTGGTGTCTGGTTCAAGGGCATTCGGATGAACCTGCGCAATGCTGATAAGCAGTGGGGGTATATATATGTTCGGGGAGCCTGTGATCTGAAGTAGGCGTCAGCTGAGGGCCGACCTTCAGATTCTCCTCTGAAGGTGGCAGAGTTGGAGCTGGGGGGCCTCAGCTCTCACTCCCATTCTGCTTTCCCACGGGTTCCCTACAATCTAACCCACTTCCTCCTACTCCTTGGCCTCTGCCTCACTCCCTACATACTCCTCCCTCCTGCTCGTCCCACTCCCAGACACTCAGTGAAGCAGCCCAGAGACCACTACATAGCGATCGATGGGCCTGAGAGCTGACGAGGGGCCTGTATGCGCGCTCCCTCTCCTGCTGAGGGAAGGGAACAGGCCATGCGCCATTAAGCAAGACTGGAGGATCCGGGGGCAGCAAGTGCCTTTTATGCGCCTGTACCACCTCCCCCCTCCCCAGCCCCCGAGTATCAGGCTCTTTAGCCTTTTAGTATCTGGGAACTTTAAAGTGCAAGGCAGGTTAGCAGGGGCCAGCCCGGCGGGGAGCCGAGCCTGGGAGAAAAAGGGACAGAAGAGCCAAGGGGACAGAGGGTTGTCTGAGCCCGAAGCGCGGCCGACACCTTGTGGGAGGACTCCTAATGAACAAGCAACGTTTATCTAGGGCCCCCGGAGCCACTCGCTCCTTTCATCAGACTGTCCCTACACATGAAAGGCCGCCTGGGCTCTCCGTAAGCTGCACCCACAGTGCGGCACTTGGTAAGCTCTGTTTCGTACAACTAATGAGAGCTTTAATGTACAAACAAAGAGCCGTGTGGCCACGTGGACCGGGGGAGGCGGGCCCTTCCCCGAGCTGGTGTTCCCGGCTTCTCTGAGGAGCCAGGCTACAGGCCATTCATTGTTCCCCCATTTATTTGCCTAAGAATTCCCATTTGCTCTGAGCACCTCTGGGATTGCTACTCTGTGGGATCCAGGCGGGGAAATGGCGTCCTGGCGGAAAGTCTGGGGAGGAGTGGTCTCTCCTGGTCCCAAGAAGATAGGATGGTAGTGGGCCCAGTGGTTAGGCTGTGAGTTTTGGGGCCCAGGCTCCCCTAGAAGGCATGTGGACAGGGTTCAAAGCCTGACTTTGAATAAAGCACACAGAACAGTATCTGATGGGAGAGGACGCCCTCAGCAGGTTAGTATTATTTCCTCCTGCAGATCACCTGGGGTAGTGACAACCCCAACCTGTGGGGACAGTCTGAGATCCTGACAACTCCTCCATCCCCTCCTCCTCCACCTCAGAAGCAACCTTTCGCTCCTGCCTTGGTGTGGGGACAACTTGCATCTGAGTCCCAGGCCCACCCCTGGGAGCTGCATGGTTGTGGGTGAACCCCTAACTGTCAGTTGGGAGAGGGATGTGTCTGTTGTGAGTCTATTGGAAGAACTAGATGGAATTAAAAGTGCAAAATGCTCAGCACAGGGCAATGCTCAACACACTGTTTCTAGCTCCCTCTCCTCTGGGGCGGCATTTGGCTAAGGACGATTACCAGGCGCCTTTCCAGGCTGCAGGTAGAAACCAGAGTGGAGGGGGCTGGAGGTATTCTGGTGGAAGCCCCTTGGAGGCAGTGACGCCTTTGCAGGTGATGAGGATGGAGGGGACGCCCCACCCCCAATGCCCTCGAGAAGCCTCACCATCCAGCGGAGCCACAGGCTGGTCTCGCTGGCCGTGCGCAGGGTCACATTGGCTGGGGCCATGTCAGGGGGCGCCTGGAGGGTCTGGATCTTTCTAGAAGGCTGGCTGGGTGGGCTGGTGCCCACGATGTTCACTTGGCGCATGCGGAAGCTGGGGTGGGGCGAAGGGGATAAGCAAGATGGTGAGGGCAGGACCCCAGGGCCAAAGCCCATCCCAGTTGGTCTGGGTTGCCCTCCCCCTTCCTTATTATTACCTGTAGTAGGTGAAGGGGTTGAGGTTGGGCACCTCCATGGAGCGGGCATCGGGCTCGTTGCTGAGCTGGTGAATCAGTAGCCACTCCTCTTCCTCCCCGACCACGCCCACCTGGAGAAGGAAGACCTCTTAGACCTTCCCATCCGTGGGCTCAAGGCAGGTGCTCTGAGCCCCAGCTTCTAAGAGGTATAAGCCCTGACCAGGGAAGGTCTTGATTGAAACCCGAGGGCTCACCTGGAGGGCACCAGATGAGGCCACCATGTGTCCAGGCCCTTAAACATGACTTCATGTGTGGCCCCGGGCCCTCCTGCATCAGAATCTCATGTCATATGCCTGCTCCTGTGCCTGGCCTGGGCCTAGCTGATCACCTGAGGCTGGTACCCAGGAATCTCTGTGTTCAACAAGCTCCCCGGGAGATCCCCCTGAGTACCCTGGCAGGTTTCTAAAGCCCCAGCTAAGTCAGAATCAGTATCTCTGGGGTCGCGGCCAGGAGCTGGAACCCCTGAATATTCCCCTCGTGCAGCCACGGCTGAGAATCATGGGTTTACAGGGCTGTAGGCCTATCACCCCTCAATCAGCCAATGATGAGCACCGATGGGGATGCGGAGAAAAGGGAACCCTAGTGCAGTGTTGGTGGGATTGTAGATTGGTGCAGCTACTGTGGAAAATAGTATGGTGGTTCCTCAAAAAATTAAACATAGAACGCCCCCTCAACCCCACAGTTCTACTTTTGGGTATTTATCTGCAGCAATCCAAAACACTAATTCGAAAAGAAATGTGCACCCTATGCTCACTGCAGCGTGAGCCACGGTAGGAAGGCAGCCTAGGTGTCCGCCCACCGACGAACGGGTGAAGATGTGGTGCATGTGCACAGGGCCTATTACTCAGCCAAAGGAAAGACTGAAACCTTGCCATTTGCAAGAACATGGATGGGCCTAGGGGGTGTTATGCTAAATGAAATATGTCAGATGGAGAAAGACAAATACCAGATAATCTCACTTATATGTGAATCTAAAAAAAACCATAATAGGGGGACATGGGGTAGGGGTGAGCAACGGGGAAAAGATGGGACAACGGTAACTGAACAACAATAAAAAAAATAAAAATAACAAAACAAATGAATAAACAAAACAAAACAGAAACTGACCCATAAATATAGAGAACAACTTGATGATTGCCAAAGGGGAGGGGGTGGGGGATGGGAACTGAATAATAATGATAACAATAATAAAATTTAATACATAAAAAGCTGCAGGTGGCAGCCGGTTATTTTTCTAGGCCGGCCAGTCACTACCCCACCTGAGAGGACTAGTGTGCATTTGTGTGCGCAGGTGTACAGGTGTAGAGGTGAGGTGGAGGTGAGACAGTATTGGGAATATGGGTATTTGGGGTGTGTTTGGCCATCTGATGGTTGCATGTGAAAATTCATGCAGATGTAAATACGTATGATTTTGCACCCAAGAGCATGGAAACGCCCAAGGCCGGGAGCGGGCTGCCTGGCCTCCAGGGTTCCCCTCTGATGGGCCTTACCTGGGCCTCCACCAGCCAGCGGGAGATGGAGGTTTTCCCATCGTAGCCTGGTCTGAACTGTAAGGTCACGGAGCGGGGGCCGATGTTGGAAATGCCCAGATTGGTGGGGGCCCCTGGGAGTTCTGACAAAGGAAGAGAGGATGGGAAAGGATTTGGGGTGAGAAGGAAACAGGCCTGTCTGGGCACGGAGGAAGATGTGTTGCATTGTTCCTAGAAAGCTCCGAGGAGGAGCAAGGCATGGTGTCATCCTGCCAGCTTTGTCCTCGTCCCTGCACACAGATGGGGTTCAACACATTCACAACAGGGCCCCGAGACAGGCTTAGAGGCTGAGAGGTCCTCCCAGGGGTGCTCCTGGGGCCAGGATATCAGCCAGGCATGCAAGGCCATCCTCTCCTGGGGTCTGGATGTGCGTAAGATGCTCACAAGGGAGCTGGAGGCCACACAAAACAAGCTGCGCTCAGAAAGAAACCAAACTGATCTCTCCTCCCAAACCCAAGGAGGGAGAACGAGGGATGGGGGCAGGAGGCAGACCCTATTTTTAGACCAGGGACCCTGGGGTTCAGGAGGAACAGAAAGGGTACGGATTCTGGGGTCAGACATCAATGAATAGGAATCCAACTCCACTGCTTCCATGCTGGATGTCTTTGGGTGAGTTACCTAACCTTTCTGTGCCTCGGCATCCTCCTTGGTAAATGGAGATGATAATAGTATCACCTACATCAGAGACTGAGTTGATGCAGATAAAGCACTTAGCTCTGAGTGTGGTGAGCACCATGTAAATATTTGTCATTGGGGCTGCAATTATCACTTGGGGTTGGCCGAAGCCATGGTACCTCAGCCACCTCAGTGGGCAGGTTGCGGGGCTCTGGCCAGAGCACACAAGTCTCACTGATCGAGGCAGGGCCATGGGGCTCTCTAATCCATGTCCTCATTGATACAGAGGGGGAAACTGAGGTACAGAGGGGGCACTGACTTGCCCAAAGCCGCACAGCTTGGCAGAAGTTAGAGTTGAGAGTAGATCTCAGCTTGTTCCACATGCCAGGTCCAAGGTTATTACCACCCTGCTCTGCCCCCTCCCCAACCAACACTCCCACTGGTTGGAATCCCATCTGGACTTTCTGGGTGGCAGTTAGAATTCTTCCCCTGAATCATGGGTACCATTAACTGGTGTGTAATCTGGTGTGGGGGAAGGGGGCAGTGGGGCGAGGGGACAAGGGTGGGGTCCCTGGGGGCCCGTCCTTTTCTGACAGCCAGGGGAGGATGCAGCAGGGAGCCCACAGACCCTCCGCCCTGAGACCCAGAACCCGGAGACCTAGCCTGCTCTAGTCTAGGGAGGAGCCAAGGGACCACGGCTCCGAGGGAGGGGAGAGCTCAGATGGGAAAAGGTCGACACTGAAGGAGAAGGGGCCTCCTGAGTGGGATGCTGATCGAGAACAAGGGGCCGGGAGTTCAGCCGAGTGGGCACCTACCTGGAGGCACCCCTGAGGAGATGGTGGAGGCGGACACCTGGCCCTGGCCCTTGGCAGTCATGGCAGCCACCTCGATGGTGTAGGTGGTGAGCGCTGTGAGGCCTGTGACGCGGTACTCCAGGGTCACGTTGGGTAGGTAGTGTGTCACACGGGTGTTGGTTCGGTTGTACTCCTCCCAGGAGATCCGGTACCCTGGGGACGCCCAGGGATGGCTCGAGCTTGGCTGTGGCCATGCTGCCCTGCTTCTTACCTCCTCACTAGCCTGGCAGTTGGCCACACATGGGAAGTTTCGGGGCTGAGGCAAGTGGGGGCATCCTGCCCGGGGCCCCAGGGGGACCCTCGGGGGGAACCCCCATTTGTAGGGAGGGGATTGCAGGAGAAGGGCAAGTCATTGGGACAGCCACTGAGGCCTGTGGCTGTGTCACAGAGTGGAGGGGCTGAGAGCCCCCCTGAGTGTTTTCTAAGAGTGGCTGCTCGGTGCTTTGGGTGGACACTAGGTGGGAGGCAGAGGGAGGGACTAGAGGTCCTGTTTCTCATCCCGGTTCAGTGACGCCGTCGTGCCTACCTGTGAGGATGCCATTCTTCTCCCCCGGTTCTTGCCAGCTGACCTTCAACGAGGTATCCAGGATTTCACTGAAGCTCAAGTGTCCCACAGGCCCAGGCACTGTCCCCCAAAAGGGCCCCCCACCCCACCCAATGCCAGTTAGTGCCAGAGAGAGACCACGGTCTGTAAGACAGCCCTCAGTGTTCCAGGGGCACCCCAGGATGGGAGACAAGATCAGGACCACCCTGCGCTTGCCCCTGGGGTGGGTGGGTGGGTGGGGCAGAGACTTCTGGGGCTGGGTGGTGCCTACCATCCTCAAGGGTGCGCACCAGCTGGGGGGTGCTGCGAGGCCCGTCTCCAGGAGTGGTGAAGCATAGCACAGAAGTGAAATACTCGGTGAACTTCTTCAGGCCGGACACGAAGCCCACGTGGATGCTGTCTTGAAAGTTGGGTCGGGCGGTCACCATGGTAACCTCCTCTTCCTGCTCTGGCTCCCAGGCGATCAGCTGGGGAGAGGCCAGCAATTAAGACAGGGCAGTAAGAATGTTGCAGCAGGGGCCAAGTGCCCTCTCATAGGCTGGGCTAATGGACGGAGAGTGTCCAGGAGCCCAGGTCCCTGTGGGCCGTCCTCCTAGAGAGGGATGGCGGCGCGCACAGCCCCAGAGCGCCTGTCCTGGGAGTTCGCTCTGGTGCGCTGCTCTGCTTGTTGATGATGGCAAGGCACCATGAGCCACGGTGGCTCTGTGGACTCCCACAGCGGCCCCGCAAAAGAGAGGTCCAATCTCTTATCAAGGTTGGCTGCACAATTTGCGGATCCCATGCAAAATGAAAATGGAGGGCACCCCCCTTGTTCCAAAATTATTAAGAATTTCAAGATGACGGCGGTGGAGCATTGAACAGAACGTGGGGTCCTTCTGAGTGTGGAGCTGTGGGTGACCGCACGGGCCGAGCACCCATGAAGCTGTCCCTGTTTTTTACAGATGAGGAAACTGAGGCCCAGGGAGGCTAAGTGACTCACTCTACATCGCACAGTTAATAGGAAGTGGAGGGTCTCTAATTCCTACACCTGGCCTCCTACATCTTTCTCCTTCTGGGCTGGGCTGGTGGCTCCCTTGGGGCTGTCCTGCAGAGCTGGAACTTCGGTTTGTGGGTAGCTCGTATTCTTTTAAACATGTTCCAAGTTGAGATTTCAATCTTAACCATCACCTAGAGGTGGGTGCCAACAAGAAAACTCCTGGGAAATTCAACCTCTCTTTTTGTCTAATCTCCCCTCCACAAGCACCACCCATGGCCACCTAGGTATCCTGGCCCACCCCCTTCCTTCTCTTGCCTCTCGATCCCTCACCTCACACTCCTGTTTTCTGGGTCCTTCATCTTTCTCCAACAATGACAGCTCATCTCAGAGGTTTGCTCATTTATTTGAAGTTGATGAAGTAGCAATTAATGGTGAAAAGCAATACTTGATGAGTTTTAATAAGTATGGGTATTTATACACAGAAAACAACACCGTGCTGATGTTTCCTGATTAACTCACGCCCATGACAATGCTTAATCTCCTTTTGTGAACACGTGTTTATACAGGATGTTTTAAAATTTAATTGGTATTGTGAAAAGATAGCCTATAGCAAGTTAATCAGACACTAATTAGACCCTAAAAATACTAATCAGAAATCCTAAGTGGCATTTAATAAGTATGTTAAATATCTTCCTTATTTCGGTTATCTTGTTTCATAGCAATTAAGTTGCTGAACTTCTTTGGAGTAGATTAAGAACAAGTTTAATGTTTTAATTTAATTTAATTAATGTAAAGTTGAATTAATTACACCATTAGAATGAATTGTGTGGTGTGTTCCCCAGCAAGTGCAAAATCTGGGTAAATATTATTTTATTGGGTTTAGGCCAATTACACTTACTATTGTTTAAAAAAAAAAGAAAGAAAAAGGACATGCCCTGGCTAGTGTGGCTCCGCTGGTTGGAGCGTCATCCTGTAAACCAAAAAGTTGCGAGTTTGATTCCTGGTCAGCGCACACGTCTAGGTTGTGCGTTTGGTCCCTGGTAGAGGCACATATGAGAGGCGATGATGACAGTTCCCACATTGATGTTTCTCTCACTCTCTTTCTTTCTCCCTCCCTTCTCTTCTCTCTAAAAATCAATAAGCGTATCTTTGGGTGATGATTTAAAAAAAATAAAATAAAAATTAAAGAAAAAGGACTAAGTGTCTTTACAGATGCTTTAAACCAATTTTCATGAGAAGCTGTCCATGATAAAAGGGCCCAGAAAAAGTGCACAGGGTACCGGCAGTGTGGTTTGCAGTCATGACAACGACTTCAGGCCTGATGCCCACGACAGTGGCAAAGCCGTGGCTGCATCAAAATATTTACTCTAGGATTCAAGCCACTTGTCCTTCTCCAGCTGCATCTGAAGAGCAGGAGGCTTAGGGTTGAGAGGCCTCTCCCTTAGGGCCGGGAAGACGCTGTAATCGCCTTCTGCACCTTCGATGGCCCGAGAGGAGCTGGGCTCCGGGCAGCTGTGGGATGGAACCTCAGGGCCAGCAACACACGGCGGGCTGCAGTCTGAGAGCTCTGACTATGGGCTCGGCCCACCACTGACCGGTCCCATTTCATCAGCACAGTGAGGACCAGATGGGAACCATCGTCCTGTGCTGTTACATAAAAGGAAACTGAGGCCCAGGCTGGCTGAGGAACTTGCATCAGGATCTGGCTTCACATCTGGGGACCTGACACCTTTGACGAAGACCACAGCTAGCTGAGGGTTAGGGTGTCTCTTGGCCGTCTCTATGCTCTTGTTACTTGCTGTGTGACTCTGGGAAAGTCACTCAACCTCTCTGGGCCTCAGGCTACTATGGGGACAGTCACAGCTACATTAAGCATTATGAGGTCAGGAGTTAGGATGGTATGTATGGCCTGCTAGCGTCTGGAGTTAAAAAAAAAACAGGGGGTGACTCTCTCTTTCCCTTCTTTTGTCTTTCCCTCTCTCTGGCTATCTCTTTGCATTTGCATGGATTCACATAAAACATCCTGGAATGTAAGAAATTAACAGCAGTTGTTCTCTGGAGCGGGCAGAGTTTTGGGGTGGGCCAGCTAGAAAAGGCAGACGAGGGACTGGGGTGGGGTGTGGGGTCCTTGCTATGTGATTGCCTCTTTATATCTGTTGGTGTTTGAATCATGTAAATTTATTTCTTGTTCAAAAGTCAAAGTAAAAAATTAAAAATATAATGGGGGAATGTGGCAATAACAGCAAAATTATATATACATTTATCCTTTGACTGGTAACCCCAAAAATGTCTTTGCCGGGGAGCAGGTGGGCTACACTATGGGAGACTTACATAGTAGAAAACGACACAGGTGTGAAAAAAGGAACAAGGAATATTTCTGTATAGTATTCCTATGGAGTGATCTCAGGATGTAATGCAAAGAAGAAAGCAAGGTACAGAGTGGGTAGAGTACACTGTCATTTATCCAGAAAGGAGAGGATATCCCCTCATACATGTATGCACTTGCTTATGTTAAAATAATGTAAGGAAAAGCCAAAACAAACGAAAAGAAATCACACCTGTGGGGGAGGGAGAGGACCAGAATTCAGGCTGATTTTCCCTAAATTTACTTTGCTCTGTAGACTTAACTTTGGAGCCATGTAAAGAGGCTACATAATTACGAAATGAAATTAAATTAAAAAAAAATCAATCCCTAGAAATCGAAACCAAAATGAAACAAATGAGCTTAACCGTGTATTGAGTTGCAGTGAAATGACACAGTGAGAAACTATTTCTAAAGACTTAGCAGCTCCATGATGTGTGGTGTGAAGAACATCCCAACTGGGACACACTCAAAAAACAAAAAGAGCTGCAAGTGATCTGAAACGACTTTCAGTAATCATGGTGCTGGTATTCCTGTCCGCAGCTGCGGTGGGCGACGGCGGGGTGGAGGAGGTGCGTGATTATGTACGTGTCTTGGGAACTGGATTTTCGGGCTGGAGAAACGAGATGCAGACAAAAGACTAATGAGATTATTAAGAAGTTTGTAGTCCTGAAATTGAATTGGAAGTAGCAGTATGTGTTTTATCTTAAAAAAAACAAACTTCCTAGCTGTCCATGAACAGAGCCTAGAAACAGCAACCAGCGCTAGAACGAGGAGCACCCCCGGTGCCCAGACTGTGGTATCTAACTATCATTCCCGCTCAAGGAGCAAAGACTCACTGAAGACAGGGTTGATCCCAGGCACGGTGCAGGGAATGTAGATAGTCTGGAACGTCTTGTGGTACGGATAGCAAGGAAGCGGTCAGGGACTATTGGGGCCATGTCAAAGGGACTCATGCGTCAACTTGAAGAAGCCAATAGTGAGTAAATCTGGCATCAGTGAGAACTATAATGGCTGTGGACTGAGGCATAGCAAGGGTGTTTTTAAAAATCTGTAAGTGTATAATAATACCACCGAAAGCAAAACAAAACAAAAAGACGCCTCTCTCACCCCAATCCAACGTCACCTGTCACCTTCGACACTGCTAAGGAACCAAGTCATTATCCTGAAAATTGGTAAGCAAAGGGAAAAACTGAGTGTTTACTGTGCTTTTTTCTAGATGAATCGTCCTTTTGGATAACCAAAAAGTTAGCACGGAGAAAATTCTTCTTTCTGAAAGTATTTCAGCTAATAAATCAAAACAAAATTATAACATTTGACTGTCCCAATTTTGCAACTCCTATTGAAATAATAGATCAGACAAGGACGGTCAACGGTCACATCACAATAAGAGACAGCCACACTTTATGCCTTCTGATGAAAATACACAACACCATCTAGGGAGTAATATCATGAAAAAAAAAATCCTCAAACCTGAATCTGATCAAGCTTCTCATTCTAAGTTCCAATTTACTGCAGATGCGGTTTTCAGAGGCCTGTGTTAAATGACCCCACAGGGAGACAATCAGTGAGATCCAGGCTGCGGAAAATTCTATAGTACAAATGACTAAGATTCTTTACTCAATAAATTGCTAGAAAAAGAAAGAGAACACGGGAGGAGAGAGAGGATCTATAGACCAACTGAGCCCTAAAAAAACCCCAATCAGTTGCAATTCTGTGGCTCTCATTTGGATCTTAAAGCAAATAAACCAACTAGTACGAGAAACGATGTTGCAGTGGCGGGAATTTAAAAACCATCTGGGGTTGTTGATATTTTTTAGGCACAAAAATGATAATGTTTTAAATATTTTACGATATTTCTTTACAGAAGTATTTATGGGTGAAATGATACAATCCTGGGAGTTGTTTCAAAATATTCCAGGGGAGTGGCAGAGGGTTGGAAAGTAAACAGAACACATTTGGCTGTGAATGGGTTTGTTACAGGTCTCTCCCTACGCTTGTAGACGTTTGGAATACTTTTCAGTTAAAAGAGGAAAAGTCCATTTTCACCGGAGGCCTGCAGGAGACAGCTGTTGCTTCTTTTCCACCCTGCGATCCTGAGGCCGAAGAAGCAAGAGGCAGAATCCTCGCTCTTATCCATTTGTACTTAGAAAAAAGTCAAGTGACCTTTATTATTTTAATTTAAGTCAAAGGACACGTTTTCTTCTTAATGCAAGAAAAGGGTCAGGCTCTGGAGCTCACATCTGAGCCCTGCTGTTCCTCTGACTTTGGACAAGTCGCTTGCTTCTTGTGCCTCAGTTTCTTCTTCTGTAAAATGGGGTGATGACAGCAATACTTCTCAGGGCTCTCGCGCAGCTGGCGTGGGAGAAGACGGTGAGCGTAGCCCTAGTGTCCCGCGTGGCACGCAGAACCTGCCCCATACGCGTGTGAGCTCTTCTTACTTCTACACTGGCTCTTGTGCTCAAAGTATCTGGGCCGTTCGTTCCTGCTGACTCGTATCGAGTGGCTCCTGGGTGCTGGGTACTGACTAAGCTTGGGTGGGCTTCTGCAGCCTCCTCTTGTTCTGGGTCATAATATGTCATAATATGCCCTAATTGTCCTGGTCACTTGGTTGCCCTTCTTCATCCCCCAGGAGCCATTTGCCTAAGAAGCTTGCAGCCCAGACCTTCCGTATGTGGCAGAAAACTTAGAATTGGCAGCAAGAAGCTAATTGTTCCCTGCTCACTCCTCAGCATAAGTCGTGCCTTCCCTTTCTCTCCTCTGTCTCCCCACAGAGTTCCAATTAGCAGGCTTTCCAGCCCGTCAGGGCTGCCAACGTTCAGCCACAGCAGCTGCCCAGGACAGCCCGCTTGGCCCTGGTGCTCCACAGGCCTGGGATATGAGGGCTGTGGCCTGGGTGTGTCCGGCTCTGGCCCATCCGCACCTTGGCTTAGGATCCAAGACCAAGGACCTAATAGAGTGAATTAACACTGACCCTGAGTAACGAGAGCTGCAGAGAAATGGCCAAGAGACCCCCAACCCTCAGCTAGCAGGGGACCCTCTCATGACTTAATCTCAGTCCCTTCCTGCCCAGCCACTCCCAACTTGCAGTAATAACGGCCGAGGCTGCTAATACCAGGAATAATCTTGGCTGTCACACATGTGCAGACACTGTACAGAGGGGGAACCTTCCTAAGTGTCTGTGATCACCAGATCCCTAGGCTCAAAGCCAGAGCCTATAGTTCTCTCCCGGCCCTGGTCCCGGTCCCGGTCCCAATCACGGTCACGATCACGGTCACGGCTGGCTTCCTGCTGCATGCCCCTCAGATGCTCCCCCTCCCCTCCCCCCTGGCCCCGGCTGCCAGGGTCCGGCTGTAAATGTGGCATAGGCCATGCTCCACGCTCCTCGGGGGGTGAGAGGAGGGGCCGGGTGTGGGGCCCAAGGTCTGGGTCCGAGGGGGAGACGGTTGAGAAGTCCTGACTTTTAATGCAGTTACAGTGATAGCAAAGGCACTGCCACGACCATCACCATTGAGCCTGTTGCCATTGTCACCTGCCATCATTGCCACTCTCACCGTTACCACCACTACCACTTGTTATGGGGTGAATTACTTCTCCCTAGCTTCTACATCGAAGTCCTAACACCCAGGACCTCAGAATGTGACTGTATCTGGAGATAGTCTTTAAAGGGGCAACTGAGTTAAAATGAGGTCGTCAGTGTGGGCCCTACTGCAGTCTGACCGATGTCCTTCTAAGGAGAGATTTGGACACAGGCCCACACAGAGGGACGACCATGTGAGGACACTGGGAGAAGAAGGCCATCTGCAAGCCAGGGACAGAGGCCTCAGAAGAAACCAACTCTGCCGACACCTTGATCTTGGACTTCCCGCCTCCGAAACTGCGAGAAAACTGATTTCTCTTGTTGAAGTCCTGCAGTCTATGATGCTTTGTTACTACAGCCTGAGGAAACGAACACATTTCTGTGACTACTATTACCACAACCATTTTCGGAACACTGGTTAATGTGTTTGTCATTGTGCTCAACAAATTACAAATATTATCTCATTTAGTCCTCGCACAGCCCTAAGGAACAGGCACTGTTACACTATTATCTTCTTTGCTGGCAAGTGAGGGAACAGAGTTTATTTTTGTTCCCCAGCAGCTAGAACAGTAAATAACATTGGGCTCAATAAATATTGGAATACTTATGGAAGGAAGCTCAGGGAGATTACAGGACTTGTCCAGGGAGCCAGTGAGAGGCAGAACTGAGACTTCAACCCAAGTCTGGGAGAGTCCTAGTCCTGTGCTCTTCATGCTGTGTGGGGTCAAGGACACACGACTGAGCAGGATGCCCGTAAGAGCCACAGTTCGGTGGCAAGGAGTGGGTTCTGGATTTTTATGCCCGTGTTCCTTAGCGTGAAACAAGCCGGGTTTTGTTCCTAAGCCAGTGCCACTGGGAGTGCCCCTGCACTGGGTCACCGCCTGGGTGGTGCCTGTACTCCCCACGGCCTGTACCTGTCCTTGGAGAGAATCCTCGTGCCCTTTGCCTTGATCACGTGTCCTCTGCTTGGTTTCGACCAGTGATATCAGAAACAGACAGGGGACTGCCTCCTGCCCCCTCCCTCACCTGTGGCCTCCCTCTGCGCATCTCTTAGCTTCCTCCTGGGACAAGGACAGGCCTCACGTACCTTGTAGCCCTGGTTGATGCCATTGATGAACTGGGGGCTGGGGGCGTTCCAGGTGAATCGGATGGTTGTGGAGTTGGTGGCTTCTGCGTGCACGTTGCCCGGAGGGACAGTGGGGACTGGAGGAGAGCAGAGAGGTGGAGTGGGGGTGGAGAGGCACGGTCAGTCTGTCTTGCCCAGTTAAGTAGAGAAAACACAGGGATGGGGTCTGCAGACTCTTCTTGGCTCCCATCGCCTGTCCTCTCTTCCTTTGCTGTGTAGACTTCAGATGTCCTCTTTCTCTTGATTAGTTTGCATGGATAAAATTTGTCTGACCCATTTGACAGGGTACTGATAAGGGAAAGTCACGGGTATGAAAATGCCTGGGGTGGTTTTTAGGTCCAACTCTAAACATAAGCTCTTTTATGATCCAGTTAATGTGAACCTTTGCAGAAGGTCCCTGTACCCCTGAAGCTTCTGCCTTCATCATGCTCACCTCCAACCTCTTCCTCTTCCCTGCAAGGCCCCCACCCCATGGGGTAGCTGGGCACACCCACCTCCCTGCAGTGTCCACTCGGTGACTTTGCTGCTGTAGACACCCAGCCCGGCGCTGTTGTAGGCAGCCACCTCGATCTCGTAGTTGGTCCAGATGATGAGGTCCTCTAGGAGCAGGTTGTTGACGTCAGCATCCGTGATGTTCTTGAACTGGTACCCGACAGGCAGCCCGGCCAGGCAGTACCTGAGGGGAGGAAGCCAGGATGCAGTGGACTGGCATCAGCACGTGTGCCTCATACCGGGGGAAACAGTCTGTGACGGTGGAAACGTTCCACAGCC